>JAFIRS010001826.1:130000-288520 GCA_018342105.1 Gonioctena quinquepunctata | reverse complement strand
TTAATGGTATGATTGACTCTTCAGATCTTTTGTCCTCGGTTCCCTTTCTGGTTCCCGCAGGCCTACTAGAAGTAGGCAATTGTTCTATATATGCTGTCCTAGAACTAATAATTATCAGAATTCTCCAGTCTCTAGGATGTGTCTATGTTATAACACACTTCATTCTGATATTGATCTGTTTTACTGTACATATTTGCGTATTCGGAAACATATTAGGGACCTATCTCTCTAAACTGATAACCGATGTGTATTCATTTGTATTAGTATTGTTAGATATGTTGCATTCTCACTTTTGTTCCAATATCGATTCACTCAGTAGATACTGTTGTGGACTGACTGCAGTCTGTTTGTATCCTGAAGCTGATAATAAATAAATAAATAAATAAATAAATGTTTGACAACTACACTTGGTCCTGTCAGAATTAAATGTCAACGCATTCAATTCCTATATAGGGAAATACGAAATGCAAAATTGATGGAATAAGGAATTTTGAACTCACTACATACAGTGATTTGACATTTGAATTCAAATATACCTTTTTCAGCATGTTAGAAAGCCTCAGTTTTTCAAGTAAGGCAATGAATAATTCAATTGTGTCATTTTGTAGTTGGTAGAGCTTTGATGTGCTCCGCGAATTTCGTGAAATTCAGTAGTTTGCCGTGTAAACTCTAAAGTGTTGAAATTATAATTATCAACTATTTCGTTAACTTAAAAACAATAAAACAGTGTGCTGAAAGTGATCTAAATGTCTAAAAAGAGTAAAATCACACACGAGACCTGGACCATTGGAAAACTGCAGGCCTCTTTGACACTCAATAACCGCCGAGTATGGGAATTTCGACCGTATTGGTACGCCAGAGTGAAAAAGTGAGATTATGATTCAAAAACCCACGAAAGTGAAAACAAAGACACAAACATCCACGGCTGAATTGCTAGAAAAGTTCAATAAATGACTCCCCCAATGAAAGAATCCAGCGATGGAGGTACAGATTGCAACAAAAGCGTGGATAAATTGAAAACAAAAAACTACAATGGATCACCCAGTGACAGACATTATTTCACCAAACCAAACCAACGAAACTGATGAAAATAGTGTGTTGGCAAAACTCACATCGGAAAACAGCGAAATCGCCAGCTGTTCGGTACTAGAAGCCGAAGAACTCTATAGTGTATCATGTTTCCCCAAGTGAAGCTGAAAAACTAAAAAACTCAATGATTACATTTCTAAACATAGTGAAAGTGCAAAGAAGAGTAATATTAAACCTAATAAAGACACTGGAGACCCAGGCACCGGGTCCAGGCCGAAAGACCGCCGAGCCGAGGTTAGCGCAGAGTATGAAAAAACTGAAAAAAGTTCAAAAACGCTAAGTGAAACGGAAAACGAAAAGGAAGTGGTGAGTGTAACCCATCCAAATGTGGAGAATGGAAAGGGGGTGAGGAAAAGACGCCAAAAAAACTGACGCAAGTGATGAAAAATCCAAACATTTTCAAAAAGATAAAATAATACAGAAAAAATAGCGAGTCCAACACAAAATATGGGGAGTGATATGGAGGGTGATAAAAGGAAAGCAGAAACTCCATTTTCGACAGAAAATCTATGTTCTCCACCCTTTCAAACGAACTAACGAACTAACGAACGAACGAAAGAACTAACAAGTGAAACTAAATAAAAGCTTGTAAAAAAAAATTCCATTGACTATCAATGTAGATTTTAAAATAGAATATTTCGTCCACAATGAATTTGGCGAAATTTTTCGGTCTAAAATAAAAAAAAACTATCAAAAATATAAATTACATAAAAGAAAAATCAAATAACATACCAATTTCTGAAAGTACGCCAATAACACGGTCTGATCGATGCCAATAATTTTATTTTTCACTTTCCATTGAATAAATAGTTCATATTTCTTGTCGTACAAGGGTCTGGATTTCTCGGGCAATAAATTTTTGGTTGCTTTGGCTGCATTTTCTTTGATATTTTTTGGTAAATCGGTATTTATTTCCATTACTTTTATCAACACAAAGCAGAAATGACATTCACTAAATATAATGAAACACTGACAACAATATTCAACAAACGTCAAAATATCAAGAACTGCCATGCCTACTGTAAGAAGAAAAGTTGACAGAAAATGCTAGGACCAACGACCCCATTTGAAAATCGGTTTTTCTTGAAATAAAATACATTATTCGTGAAAAATGAACTCTTGTATGCACCACGAGTGTTAGTAGATCATAACGCTCATCGGGCAACATTCATCCCTCGGGCCAAGGGCCCTCGGGCTGAATATTACCCTCCGGGCGTTGAGGTGTATATAACATACTTGGTGCATGAATAACTATTATTATTCATTCATATCCATCATAGTGGTTAAAATGGGTCCAACGCACGCACGCAAAAATAAAGATTCTTCTGAGAGATGGGATGTACTAAAGAATCGTCCCTAGAATTCAAGAAGTACAAATATACAGGGTGTTCGATTTGGAATTCTGAAGTTGGAGTCATCATTGGTGAGGTGACATTTCTGAGATTGCCCGATGCATTGTTTTCGAAGAACGTCTGCCAATTTACCGGCGAATGCTGGAGCCAATCTTCTGCTGCTTGAAAGACATGGGAAATGGAAAAGTTCTTCTGTTGCAGAACAATACATTGAGGAATCAAAAGATGGAAGAAACAGGGTACCTCGCATGATTGAAAGTGGGAAAAATGTATCATCAACTATAAGTAGTAACATAAATGAGTCCTACAACAAAGCTCCAGATATCAACGTTAATGGCAATGAAAATTGCAGCACTACTATCAATATTAACTTATGAGGTGTATGTTAGTAATTATTGTAATAAAAATACATTCTTCACTTTTGGAAGAGGTTAATACGTTGCAAAAACCTGTTAGGTTCTGGAGAAAATTTTTACTTAATTAGTTCTTTAAAAAAAATACAGGACTAGTCCGTTGAAAAAAAATTACAAGGCTAGTCCGTTAATAGTAATTAACGTAACAAGTCCGGAAAATAGGTTTTTTTTTGGACGAATAGACAAAATTCTAGGACGAGCCGTAGGCGAGTCCTGGAAGTCTGTGAGTTCAAAAAAACTATTTTCGGGCGTGTTGCGTACAATATCTTTTCGGCAACCGTGTAGAATAACAAATCAATGAGATGACATATTTCTTTCTGCTGCTTTCCATATTTTATTGCGAATTGCGATCAAAAATATGCAAACTTTTGACAACTAATTTTATATGAACTGTCAGCCGTTATTTCGTTGCTATGGTAATGATCAACTGCATTTATCAAAACCATACCTACCAAGATTTTCATATTTACAACGACGTGATTCTTCCCGGCCTAGTCCGGGAAGTACGTACTTCTCGGACTAGGCCGGAAAATGCTACTTTCTCAATGAAAAAGCGTCTGGGAAGTGGGTACATCCCGGACGGTTGCCGAAAAAAAAAAATTACAGGACTAGTATGGAGAAAAATTTGATAGCGATCCTCAATTGTAAAATTGTATTTTCCGGACTAAATTCGAGTATGTTAAAGTGTGTTTCACGATACAGTATGAAATAAGTTAATTTATGTAAATATTTTTTATTTTTAATGTTTTTTATCCCGACTTTTATTATTCTCGTTACTGGTAAGTTTAATTCACACCCGAATGTAAGTCGCCAAAAGACCAGTCGCATTGAAATATAATTTTTTTCATTGATCCATATATTACTGATTTTAACAATGCATTGTCACAATGCACAAATCAACAGACTAGAAAGAGAAAGGAGTACTGAGTACGCCTGAGGTGAATTCATCCGCATTTACAGTTGAGCTGGATTGTGTCAGTGTATTCGTGAATTATTATACAGTGTGACCTATTTGAAATGGAACCACCCCTGTAGAATACGCATTTTTCCATCAATCTCAGAAAGTAGTCACTATAAATGGAAACCCTCAAAATTTCATGAAAAATAATAATTAACAACGAAGTTACATCAACTTTTGGAAACAAAGTATTTGATTATAATTTTTATTTAGATTTTAGACATATTGAAAATCTGGCAACACTGCCAATACAAAGTAGATCACCAGTGAATTCGTACAGTGAAAATCCGGAGTCAATAGCTCATTCCATTCTACAGTTATAACTTCTGAAAGTATGGTAATGAGAGCGATTTGAGGTTGAAGCGATTTTGTTATAAAAATCTGACTACGCCACTGGCTTTGTGCCGAAATTACACCTCAACAAATTAGAAATAGTGTAAAAAATATTCGGAAGAGATACAATAAATGTGTGAGGAATGGACGTTTGGTAGAAGCCACAGAAATTCAAATATTTAATTTTACAGTAATGTTTATTTTAGTATTAGTTTTTGCTAACGACGTTTTATTGTTGATTAAATACTTCAAAACTTGTTTCTGTTCATTTGGTTTTTATCGTCTATGGAAGAATGTACTACTGTATAACTTGAATTTCAAATTTTCTGTTCTTTTCGAATACACTTATAACCTACACTTAAATAAATGATTTTGAGGGAATATAATTCACAAATCCAGTGGCCTAGTCAGATTTTTATTACAAAATCGCTTCCACTACAAATCGCTCACATTACCATTCTTATAACTGTAGAACGAAATGAGCTATTGACTTCGGATCTTCAGTGCACAAGTTCACTGGTGTTCTACTTGTATCGACGGCGTTGCCGGATTTCAAATATGTCTATAATCAAAATAAAAATTATCATCAAATACTTTGTTTCCAAAATTGAAGTTGTTGTAACTTCGTTGTTAACCAATATTTCTCTATGAAATCTTGATGATTTTCATTTATAACGACTACGAATCCAGTGGTATAGTCGAACTTGAAAACAAAAATTGCCTAATAAACTTTTGCCGTTTTTGACAAAGAAAAAAACCATAGTGTGCCTAGGAAATAAAACTGAAGTTATGGAAATTTGTGTATAGATACAGTTTTCGATGCTTGATATTGAAAGAGAGAGATTTTTTCGAGATTGATTGAAAAATGCGTATTCTACAGGGGTAAAATAGGTCACACTGTATTAATTTTTTTAGCTCTGAAGAAGCTTGAAAAATTTCGCGAAACGTTAGCAAAGACGTAGAATAGTTGTTTTTCTTTTGAATAACTACTATCTGGATGCAAACAAATTAATAATAAAATCAGCTGTAGAGAGAGAATGGGGCTATTTCAAAGTGGGACATTGATAAAAAAAATAAGTTCGATCCAAGTCAATTTACCGGTCAATTAACCAAGCGAGATTATCTCATTGTGTTGGTGCCTGCCATCGAATAGATTTTGAATAATTAAATGGCAAAGTTTTGAAATTTGCCATTTTTTTATTTTTGACAGATGTCAGTCAGAGAAATGATTTCGACTGTTCTGGATACAGTTTCTCAAGGGCTTTCAAATAACATATTGCAAGTCAAGTTCCGTGCGATATACTTTCTGTCATTTTTCAATAGTGACACTTCCGTTCGACATATGACAGCCAATTGCTGATTCGGGGCAGGAACTGTGAATTCTAGCTCGATTGGTCAAACGATTCGGCAGTTATCGTGGAAGATTACATACAGACAGGCACACACACAGACAGACAGACTTCACTCTAAAAATGGTCCCAACCGTCACAGGAGACCTCGAAACGAATAATTCCTTCGATATATTGGATGAAAAGAATGTTTACGAACAAGGCGGCATCAACGTCCCGAATATGAAGATTGCGTTCTTGTTACATAAACTACTATTATAGATCACTTGAAACGGAACTTTTCATAACAGCCTCTGGGTATAAGTATCAGTCGATAAGAGCATACAATATCTGCATCAATAGAATATGGTGAAAAATATAAAGTTAATATTTCTGATGCTAAATTCTTTCCTCGTGAGTGAAAACGTACACAATAAATATTTCCTGCCGGCTTCAGCTCTATCTTCTCTCACATTATCATCCCACCTTTGATGGAGACTATTATTCCTACTATTCAGACTTTCACAACGTAAATAGAAAGAAACACGCGAAGAGATACCGAAAAACGTACCCATTTACCTAATGTTGCGTGTAAGCGATAAAAGCTGCCACAAATGTTTTATTTATCACATGAATTATCCCCGCATGATGATTCAATGAAATTCCGGCACTGCCAAGTGGAAATGTACGCACATTCATGTAATATCCGAAATGCTGAGGCCAGACCACTGCTAATTGAGTTTTCTGGCCGTATGTTCGTTATTCTGTTGGCCCATTGTCAGCGGTTTGTATCTCGAATGTGCTTTCACCAAGTTTCCAGAGGAACGCAATAAATGAATAATTCTTTATAAGTTGCAAAAATGAAATGTTCATGTTGAGTCTGCGAATTCAAGATTCGGCTTCATCACATGCGATTCCCGGCGGTAATATCATCACACACACATACGATAAATATTCGTTCCCATGAAATAAATGAAAATATCAAGGGGATGGATTCTGGCATTTATAATTCGAAAATAGCACGAAAGGTTGGCTTAAGGGCTTAAGGATAGTTTCACAGATTGTACCTGTAATTGGATTATATCATATTTTAGGGCACATCTTGAAAAAAACTGGGTGACTAAAAATTATCATCTTACTATTATTATAGGTAGGTAACTATCATTTTTATGAGCAGAAATAAGCAAGTCAATGACATTTTATACTTACGAGGATATACAAAAAAAATGAATTTTTGATTGATGAAATTCTCTCATAAAATACAATTCGTGCAATGGAAATATATCTATAATTTTTGACAAATTTGCACTCATGCATTTCCAACTGAAAACGGCACTAGTGCACTTACGTGCACTCGTGCTCTTCTTCAACAAAAAATTCTCTCGGGCAAATTTCCCAAAAAGTATAGAACATTTCCATTGCACTCCTTATATTACTATCGATTATTTCCTGGGTATGGTGTGGCACATTTGTGTATTCACGTTTAATACAAGATTTGAGCAAACATTTGTATCAAATATTATTTTTCTTTATACTGTTTTATATTTCGAATTCACAATCTATAGATATTTCCCCATATTCACACATGCTTTATAAGTGCGGCTTTCAATAGCCCCCCTCTGTTAACTTTTGAACGGTTCGATGTGAGACAATGAAAAAAAAGGGTATTGTATAATATCACCGATACTACTTTCTGAAATGAAATACTTTGTGATTGACCGATAGATGGTGCGGCGGCACATCAACTGCAAAATTTTGAATAGATTGGGGTGTCATGTGGGACATCGTTGAAAAGATCATTCAATTCTCTTTCCAAACATCTGAAATGTTTTATTTCATTTCGTTGATATGTGACTTTGCGAATCTGAATGGGTCCCTTATCTCGGTAACTTTTGAACGGTTTCATATGAAACAATGTGACAACAAATATTTTGAATGGTATTAACCATCCTACTTTTTGAGAGAAGAAACATTACAATTACTCGACGAAAGGCGCTGGGGGCATAACAACTTGAACATTTCGGAAGGCATAGAGGTCGAGTTGCACACCATTGAACAAGTTATTCAATTATAGTTTCAACCGTGGTTGTTCTATGGAATCACAATTGCGATGAGTAACACTAAATACGGTCAACAGAGGAAGATTCATTATTTGAATGATTTTCCATTTTAGAATTAGGTAGAAATTTTGAATCCATACAGTAATCCAATTTTTTGAATTGATAGTTGAGGAAAATCCATATTGAAGTAAACAAAAGACACTAAATTCACTAAATGATTTTCATTGAACTGGGTTTACAAAACCACGACACGTGTTTCGCTATACAATAGCCTTTTATAGCCTTTACAAGAGATTATACCCAAATAATACCCAACTCATTTATTTTGAATGACCATAATTATAGAGAGTATCATTTATCGGATTTAGTAAACATGCCATTATCGAGTGAATGCAAACAAAGCAGCATATATATATATATATATATATATATATATATATATATATAGAGGAAATTAATTTTATTTGGGAAGCAATCAGGTATCGATTCAATGAATATTCTTCGTTTTTTCAGTCAAGCTTTCGATAATGTTTATTATCTTTATCAAGACTCATCTACAATATGTGTGATTAATAACAGAAAAATATTATTAACAATTATACTTACTAACATGAAATTATTAAAAATTAGTCATAAAGAGTGACATTAGAAGTTTCTTTCATGAAGGAAACATTTTTAGACAGTGTCAATTGACTTTTCAAAAATTGTCAAAATATATATAGAGATGGAAAAAAAAATTGTTAAAGAAGAATATTATTTGAATTCAGTTCATTTTGTTTGTGAAAAATATAAGTATAAATAGAGCTCAGATCATCAATATCTGTTCGTTTATTGATGATATTATCTTTATTTTTGTTGATATGTACCATTTCTAAAAAAAGTCTTTTAGATAAGACACTTTCAAAATCTAAAATTTCTGAATTATTGTAATCGATACGATGATCTTCGTCAATAGAATGACTGGATAGCGCACAAGATCTTATAAACCTTCTACAATCAGTTTTGTGGCCTGTGATTCTATCTTTTAATAATTGTTTTGTTTGACCAATGTAAACTTTATGACAATCAATACATGGTATCTTATAAATAATATTTGATTGGAATTCCTTTGGAATTGGTGTTTTTAATTTAGTATGGAGATTGAAAATTGTTTTTATATTAGTTTTTGCAATTTTTATATTATTGTTATTGAGGACTTCAATTAATTTTGGAGTCAGATTTAATGTATCAGGGATTATATCATTACTTACATGCTCTTTATATTCTCGCATTTGTATTTGAAGAAGAGTTTCATTCTACTTCTACTAGTATTATTTTGAATTTAAAACATTATCATGGTTCGTGTACGTCCTATCGAGGAGAAAACTGAAGCAATCTACATCTTTGGTGAGGCCGTGGAAACTACCATGCAGCAGAGAGAATTTTTAATGAAAAATTCACTGATCATCCATTAACTCGAAAGTATTTAAGTGAATTGGTCAAAAAATTCAACAGAACTGGCACTGTTCATAGGGCCAGTGGAGCTGGCCGAAAATCAATTCCGGAGGAGACGGAAGTGTCGGTAATTGCCAAATGCATATTGTGAAAAAACGTATGAACGAAATAAAAAAAAAATTGTTTGGAAGGAAATTGAATCGTCTTCTCAACGATGAGCCACATAACCCTCCATAGTAATTGAAATTTTCAAGTTGATGTCCCCCGCGCCATCTATCGGACAATCACGATGTCTTCCATTTGAAAAAGTAGCATCGGTGATATCAATCACTATCTTTTTTTTCATTGTTCTACGTCGAGCCATTCAAAGATTAACAGGGGAAGGGGGGCTATAAAGACACATTGAAAAAAACAAATCAACGAAATGATCACAATAATAGGGTAGATGGTTGGAAAGAGAATTGAACTTTATTTTCAACGATGTGCCACATGACCCCCCATGCTACTTAAAATTTTTCATCCAAATTCTTTCTTCTTTAAACCAATAACTGAATCCGATATAGAAATAACCTTAAAACAACTAAAGAAAAAAATACCAATCACAATTATAAAAAAATGCTGACATCCTCAAAAGACCATTAACATACCTCATCTATAAAGTCTAGTGTGTTCCCAAACATTTAAAAAAAAACGTAATCAAGCCATTGTTCAAAAAAGGTGATAAAGACCAACCAACAAATTACCGTCCCATATCACTGCTGCCATCTCCTTCAAAAATTCTTGAAAGTGTTGTAAAAGAACAAAGAATTAGCTTCCTAGATAAATACGACATTCTCACGAATTCTCAATATGGGTTCAGAAAAAATATGAACACTTCGGATGCTACATACGATCTCATAAACAAGCTTAACATCAAAATTGAAAATAAAGAAATTCCACTAGTTACATTTTGCGATCTATCTAAAGCGTTTGATTGTGTTGATCACTCTATTTTACTATAGAAATTGGAATTCTATGGCATACGAGGGATTGCGAACAATTGGTTCGAATCATATCTATCAGATCGCGAAATCCTTATCCGAATAACACATAATTGTGATTCACAAATAAAACAATATCACTCTAATAACGGAAAACTTCAATATGGTGTTCCCCAGAGATCGATTCTGGGTCCGATATTATTCTTGATATACATCAATGACTTAGTTGCTAATTTTCCGTCTGTGGAATTCTGCCTATTTGCTGACGACACGAGTGTAATAGACTCAAGCGATAACATTGAAGATTTGTCGGTGTCGTCATCCCAACAACTTACAGAAATAATGCACTGGTTCTCCTCAAATAAGTTATGTGTTGATACAGATAAAACACATCCAAATAATGAGACAAACCAAATCAATATCGAAACACCTTATGGGGAAATATAAGGGACAACAGATGTAAAATTTCTTGGAATTCGCATTGAGAAAAGTTAGATTGGAAAGAACATATTCATAACCTAAACAAAAAAACTTTGCAGTTAAGTAGTGTTATAATCATTTACACATTACAAGGTCATCGACAAAAAATCCAACTGATTATTGGGCATTTCTAGGTAACTGCTTGATTATCAGTTTATCGAATCCAATAAGTGGTACCGTTATGATTATGGCCATTGGAAATAAATGAATTGGATATTATTATTTGTATTGGAAATTGGATTTTTAAATGGATTCCAAATCTCTACTCAATTAAGCTTTGAAACGAATTCGAAAATGAATAATTATTTAAGTCATGACTCTTACTCTATTGCCGTATTTCGTGTTACTCATCGCAATTGTGATTCCGTAAATCAACCATGGTTGAAAGTAAAATTGTATTACCTTTTCAACGATGTGCAACGTGGAAATTTTGAAAGGCATAGACCTTTCGAAATTTCCAAGTTGATGTGCCCCCAGCGCCCTTTGACGAGTAATTGTAATGTATCATTGTTTCACATCAAACCGTTCAAAAGAATTCGAAAAAAATCAAATAGTTGAACAGAGAATTGAATTATCTTTTCAACTATGTGCAACTTGACGGCCCATGCTATTAGGATGACGGCCCATGATATTTAGGTGATGTTCCCCCTGTGCCATCTATCGAGCAATCACAATGTCTTTCATCTCAAAAAGTAGTATCGGTGATATCATTCAAACAGGCGCGGAAAGGGGGGGATGGGTGCAATTGCCCCCCCCCTCTGACGCACGCCCGAACCACTTTTTTTAAACAATTACCACCACCATATTTACTAGAGTCGTTATTAACGCTCAACGCATCATTTTGGCGTTTGAATTAGCTTACTGCAAAACCACTTATTTCGTATCTGAAATTGAAAATAATGGAAAAGTTGATGTGCCCCCGCGCCATCTATCGGGCAATCACAATGTCTTTCAGTTCAAAAAATAGTATCGGTGATATCATACAATATCTTTTTTTTTTTCATTGTTCTACGTTGAAATATTCAAAAACTATAAGGGGAAGGGGCTATAAAAGCCGCAAAGTCACATATCAACGAAACGAAAAAAAATTAGATAATTCAATCATATTTTCAACGATGTGCCACATGACCCCTTCTGCTATTTGGAATTTGCTCCACGCGCCATCTATCGGGCAATCACAATGTCTTTTATCTCAAAAAGTAGTATTGGTGATATCATACAATACTGAAAATCCATTGCTGTTACTCGAGGACAACCATGAAAGTTATCTTTCTCTCCGATGCAATCAATTATTTCGGAAAAAAAACGGCATAGTTATGTTGAGCTTTCCACCTCATTGCTCCCACAAGATGAAACCCATATATTGATATATATCTATATCGTCTGTTCAAAACCAGATGCAAGGAATCTTTCAATGATTGTGTCGTGTTCAAAAAAATGTAAGGCCCCTACAGACATTACAATTTATTGGACACGATATCAGGAGGACGACTCCAGCCTGATTGGTTCGACTATACACACGTTCCGATTTCAAATCGACCAAGTGCTTTGCTATCAGTTACTAATTATATGTGAACTGGCGAGAATAGCTTCTACTTTGTCAAAAATGGTAAAAATTGAGATTGCTCTATAGCGATTGTGTTGTGCTAAAAAAGGAAAATACAAATTTTTTAACAGAAAATTTAACCGACGATAAAGGAAAAGGGAAAGCAAAAAAAAAATATAACGTAATAACTAAGCTTCAAAACGAATGTGAGTAAGTAAAGGTTAAGGCATTTCCTCTAATGCTGCAGTCGGGCACGTGGACATTGCCCCTGTGATTCCCAGACAGGCCAACCGCTGCACTTCTTGCAGCCTAATTTGTGCCGAATACTGTTTGGTTTTTGGCCACCATACTAATGAGGCGTAGGTGATCATGGATTTGGTAATCGTTTGATATAGCCAGTTTATCATTTTTCGCTTCAAACCCATGTCTTGCCAAGAACTCTGTAGGACGTTCAGGTTGCCGCTGTAGCCTTGGAAATAATTTCATTGATATGAATGTACCATGTAGTCTAAGAGCCAATGGCCGGTAGACAACACACATTTGACCAAATCCTAAAGTTTGCTCAGTGACTCTCTTATACCTGCTGTCCATGAGATGGAGGTTAACTAGACCGGTCGCGGTAGGTACAGAGTCACTCAGCTGTGACAGGTATCAAAACTATACCAATTTCAAGAGTATTTTTTCAAAGCTGCCATTTGGGTATTTGAAAATATACTATCATTGTTATTCAAAAATGAATTGGCAGACGATTACGGTGGTTATGACGTCACGGCAGACACTTTGGAAGTTACAAAAAAAATCGATTTCGAAAGTATTTTACCAAGTTTGAAATTTCAGTATATTATTTATTCAATCCGGTTATAACAACCCAGCAGACAGCGGAACCTTATCTTCAGCGGAAGCATACACGTATGTATAGTAAGTACTCACTTTCTGAATCTGCTTATCATTCAATATACTATTATGAATATAAAAAGTTATATAAATTATATGAATTAACAATTTTTTTTTTCTCATATACTACACCTTGATCTGATTTATTTTTTTATGAAAATTGTTGAACATTATAATTCTTATAAAATATTCAAATTACGAAGATATGTAAATTAATAAAGAAAGTAAATTAAATAGTGGATTATCGATCACAGAACAGGTTCCTCTGAATAGACTAAAATACCGCCAAAATATTTAATTTTCAAGAACAAAACTAATACCAATTTAACTTTTGAAATTACATTTGAAAAAATAGGTTATCTAATCCTAGTTAATGAAATAGTTTCTTCAACTCCATTAAAACTTATTAATTTAAATAAAAATTTCAAATTTGACCTTTTAAAGTTCTTATTACAATTATTCTATTATAAATCAATTAATACTAATTAAATTGAATTACATTATTTGTATAACAGCAACTGCTTGCACAAATTTTGTTTATGTTTCTTATTAGAGTTACATCTAGATTTCTATAATATTCAATACTATTTATTGCAAAAAATCATTTTCGTAAATATTTAAAACTCGCGAAAACTTACATTCAAATTTAAATAAAATCCAACAACTAAGGATATACAATTTTTTTTGTAGTTAATAACTTTAAAATGAACATATGTTCAATCCTCCCTGAAGTTTATCAGCCAAATAGAAACGTAAAAGTTTTTTTGAGTTATTTCAGATAGTGTCGCCTATACCATATAGTATTAACTATTAAAAATAAATCATTAAAATTATTGAATTCTAAAGTTGTATCTTTTTCAACCTAGTGATTGTTTTTTGCATCACGCCCGGGATTCATTAAATAAATCCTACACAATTTAATCCCATAATAAAATTGTTAATTCTGTCAATTAAAAAAATAATTTCAATCAAAAATTGATGACAAAACAGCTTAACTTATTAAAGTCTTTGAAATTTTATTTACACTAATTAAATCTCAGTCACAATGTATATTCCCATTATTACATCTACCCCATTAAAAATTCAATTAATATCTTTTACTAAGCAATATAAATAAAAAATCAATTTATCTACATTCAAATGTTCAATAAAATCATTTAACTTCATACAACTGGCTGTCATGGGCGCACGGGGTGGACTTATATGAAAAATCACACACCTGTCCACCAATTGTTATGGGTTGCTCCACACTCGAGATGTTAATTAATAAAGTAACTAACCGCCTACCAAAGGGGTAGATGGTCGGTGGTTTTAATAATTACCCCAAGTATGTATTGAAAGGGAGATCTTAATCGCCCAGGGAGTGGTTAATCAAAGAGGTCTTCGATTTACCTAGAAGAAGATCTAAGAGCGGCTTTAGACTTCCTCTCTGCCCTAAGAGATAGTTGAGCGTGGGTTGTTCATTTATCATTCAGAATTACAGACCCACTATTATTTGAATTCACAGGAAATAATGCACGGGACAGAGTAAATAAAATGAATATAATTAATCTAATCTTGAAATACATGCACAATCATATAACATAACCAATTAAAACCAAATAGGCTATTTCGCTAATAAACAATTATAGAAGATGATAGTATGTCAAGTTTTGGTCTACATAAGGGTATTCACTAATATTAATATTTCTCTTCATTTTTATCCTTTCTTACTTTCGACTAAGGACTAACACATACCCTGTATATCATAGTAACCAAAATATTTAGGAATAAGGTACTAGGAGAATTGACCTTCCAAACATGATCTTTCAAACGTACTTACATAATTCTCAGGTAAATCACTTGCACTTATTTTTAACAATTGATTTTTCTAATAGAATTTATAATTTTTATTCGCGCCTTCATTAGTTTGGGTTATTAGGTTTTATTATTTTACTTTCGGTTTTGACTTTATTTAGCTACTTTTCTTGGACTAGGAATAGAATTTATGAAATTGGCTTTGAAAATATGCAAAGTTTATGGAAGCACTAATAAACAGATGATGACCCGGTAGTTATTGTATTTGTCGAGCCAATTTGATATTGTAGATTTCTCGTTGAACCAAAAACTTAATTCGCACTAAGGTAGAGATTTATGATGCAATCGATTTAGCTTCATTTTGAATTTTCTTGAATTTCTCGTAAGTGATACATCACTTACATCAGACTTGAATTTAATTGTACTTGAAATAAAGATGGTTAATTAAATGCTCGCGTACATGGAGACAAGTTGAACTGAGCACGGTCGAATTATAACTCTTTTCTATCCATCTCTCGGTTTTCAGTTTCTATATATATAGTCTCGATTCCTCCCGCTTGGTTGGGTTATTTCAGTAAATTAATGCGTGACTTTATGAAACTCATTAAATTCCAGCGCATAAGAATATTTCCCATAGACCGCCATCAAATGAGGTATTTATAGTCTGTTTTTTGTGCGGTTGGAATGTGGGAATATCTCGCCCTAGACAGGACGGGTCCATTAACACTGAATTTTATTACCAAACGAGAATGTCTCCTATGATATTTATCGCGGCAACGAGTTACTCTTCAGCCGTAATGGGTCATTAAATGAACAATCTGAGAGAATTATGTCTTCCTTTTAAAAATTACTGGTGCAGGTGTTAGAACTTGAGAATGGTTATTTCTTTGTCTAAATGATTATGACTAACAGAATCACTACAATCCTCCTTGTCTCAAATAAAAATTGTATGATATATATCATAAATTTTTTTTGACCTTGTTCCTTGACATACCGTACAACTAATGGTAATTTTTTAATATAAGTTATAAAACCTTGATTATATTTATTGTATTCAATAATAGAAAGGTTACAAGAAAAGGTATTCATCCTAAAAGTTATGCGAAATAAAGTTCTTTTTGTCTTTCTAAAATCAACTCTTAATAATTCTAAAAATATAAAATAATAGACTTATTTAGTTTAATATTCGATCTTAACAAATAGCATAAAAATTTATAGAGAAAAACTGAGGATAATTCTACTTAATTACATCTAAGGGATCTAATTCGGATGCCTGAATAATATAATAAGGTGATACAGGGAACCATTGCTCAATTTGCTAATTCTAAATGTCTTATATTAAGTAAATAGTAATTAAAATGTATAGAAATCAAAATTTTCTAATTTGTTTAATCTATAAAATCTCTAAAGCTAAGATAAAATTTACTAAGTTTATGTATACATATATGAAACAATAGAAATTTAAACTAAATTTACTTTGTCAATAAAGTCTTTCCTTCACTTATGGTATACCTTCCAAGCACTTGACCGCGAAAGTGATGGGGTCATCCGGAGATTCGGCAGGTACGGTTCCGTGGCTAGGAGTCGATCTCGTCGGTTGGTGCTTCAGATTTCGAGTCATCTGGAGGCTCGATGTTGGCTAATATACGAGGTATTGGTTCTCGGCGCTGAGAGATGCAGTTGGGGCGGCAAACGGAAATCCTTCGTTCGGCAGTGCAAAAATAGCATTCGCACCTTAGAATGTCGTGAGCTTCTCTGCTCCCGTCTGAGTTTTTGGGGGAAGGGCGGTTGTCCATATTTTTCGAGTTTTCCGTGCAAGGTTGTGCAGGCAATCGCATTGGGTGATGTTTTGGGCCGCTAGCAATCGTAGGTAGGCCGCATGATATCTATTAAAATGGAGAATACTATTGTCCTTGTTTATGTGGAGGTGGTTGCGAAGGGTTGAGACGATTTTATTGTATTTACGTCATACAGGAGGTTGTCCACTGGTTTTTCATGATATATTTCCTGGTTTCAAACTGCGAATTTCACTTAAGACGTCGAGTAACATCTCCATTTCACTTGTACTTATTTGTATTTAAATTTTAACCAACTAATTTCACGTGATGATCAGCTACTAGTTCGTCGAATAATAATATCCAAGTCGAGAGTTCACTGGTATTTATAGGGTTTCAGTTCTTATTTCCAAGTTTCTCACATTAATTTTAATGTTTATCGGTCGTATTATGTCACTCACGAAAAGTTTTAGGGCAGTTCTCACGTTATCAGAACGTATCGATTTCGTGTTCAGTTGTTAACACTTAGGAAGATTTCAGCGGAGACCACAGATTGAATATTTTACGAGGTGTTAACGATTTTTTTATTAGGTCGGCGTGTTACTCAGGTTGCGCTTTTAACTTCTTTATAGTTCAGCTATCTCTAGAGAGAGAGAAATTGAGATTTCTAAATTATTTATCTGCATTTTACATCTGCCAGTTCAGACCTTTGAATGGGTAGGTGATGATTTTTTCATAGATTGGTTCCTTACGAATTTTCGAAGTTGTGGGCATCTCACTTAACGTTGGTTGCGAAGTGATTTCGGTGGGAACGGTTTCCATGGGAATATCTTCTGAGGGAACCCTTGGTAATTTATGATTTATTACAAATATAGTCAGGGTATTCCACAAAGCTGCCAATAAGTGTAGAGAACATCCCGTGATTCGGTGGATTGCAAATGCATTTAGAGTTGTGTCCATAAGAAATTTGAAAACCTTTAGACATATGTATATTCCTAATAAACTGCTGGTCACATCGCCAATAATCATAAATACACCATAAATTTTCTTCATTGTATTATTGGCTAATTTTTCTAATTCTTCCTGATTGAACAGGTTTAAAGTTGAAAATCCTTGATTTAATACGGTTTTGTTGGCCATTCTATTTATAAGGATGTTAGTTACAGCCTGCCTTTCAGAGGAAAACAGTAAGATTTCAGCTTGATTTAATACGGTTTTATTTCATCCAGCTGCATTTGAGGGTTTCCATTATAGATAATTCACTGGGGGATTACCGGCAATAGGCGGGGATCATAAGAGATCCACATTTCATCGATAAAGTATTTTGCGGAATTATTGAAGAACATTCTATCTGTTGTTCTACTTTGTATAGTCCGAGTTATAGGAGCTATAATATAAGGTTTATTCAATTAAGTTACTGGTAATTCCTGATAACAGTTTTGTTCTCTTCGTATAGTGACCATGACAGGAATGCATTTAAGTAAATAAATTACTTCTCATGTGATTTTTGCTATATAACCCGGTTGCTGATGCAATAATTGCGCGATGATAGTGGGAGATTGTTGAGCCATAATTAATCGATTTTCAATATCTCTCTTTCAACAGACATCTTCGTTGAATTGTTTCTGCCAGCATAGCATTCATGGATCTCTTTGAATGATTGCTCAATGTAAAAAAAATTTTGAATTAACATAGGTAATGAGATCTGCAGTTGGTTCTCCCCAGGTAAAATCAAACTCTCTGTATAAATTAGTAGTGTTGTTTGGAAATTCCAATATTAATATTCTAGGATGTTCGGTTATCCACATTACTATATTACAAATAGTTGTTTTCTTAATTAGTTGAACAGCGAATAACTTTGTTCGATCTTCGATGACCATATAGAATTTTATATCATCGGTACTCAATCTTTCCGTGACTTTGTTAGCTTTTCCTTCATAAAGTTTGCGATATCTTTGGCACTCCTGGGGTTTGATTATATCCCACGCTATTTCACCTTGAAAAGCATCAATACAATATCCGGTAGAAAATTTGCAGGATAATTGATTCTCCAAACTAATGGTATTTTCGTCTAAGTGAGCCGTAGCAGAATAATCCTTCAACGTAATTTTTGCGGTGGCAGTGGCTACAACATTTTTATATAATTTTCCTTGAAAGGAATAGGAGGTACCTTGGCAACTCCCTGTGTCATCTAACTCTCCAGCCAGTAATATTCTTGCAGTCTGAGTAGCGTTGGTTTTGAGTTTTATTATTTCACCGGGAAACCTCGATATTCCAAAATTGGGATGAGTTTATTATTGCCTATGGGTTGTAAGTAAGTCAGAAGACTATCAGCTAGAATACTGGAGTGGGAGAACATACCACACGAGACTAGCAGATGAGTAATCTCAATAAAGCATGATTTTACTTGAATCTTTTCATACTTTTCTGTTCCAATGCATAAATTTTGTCTCAGACACAGTGTATGCACTATTCAATTCTGGACATTTTTGTACGTCTCTTAAAGAAATTGCTGTAATATTTGCAGCAGGATTTCTACAATCATATGCTATAAGCCCATCGGTTTTTTTCAACAGGTAAAAGGTTCCGACAATGGTCCATATCCAAATCAATTTATCGCTTATCATCATATTCAACTAATTCTCGTAACTTCTGTAACTGGAAGCTATAATCCACAGAGTATTGTGTTTCATTCACCACTACTTGTAAGCGGTTACACCCTAGGCGGTAATTTATGACTTGGGTCGGCGTAATTAAGCGAGCTCTGTCGATAGCTATGGTAGACAGTCGGACGGTCGTCGTCTCGTATGCCTGTCAAGCAAACACCCCTCTGATTCTAAAGTTGCAGGTAGATTTCTTGTGGGGCAAAATTTCAGGGTTTTTAAGATCGACTATTTTTACGTAATATTGTCTGTTATCGATCGGCGCGGGTATGCGAGATGGGTTATTTTATTTCACGCACAGAGTGTTTTCTTTGGGAGTCAATCTCCGTTATTGTTCTAGAATAAGGATTTTTATTACACACTATGGGATCGCGGACTTTAAAAAATGTTCTCTTTATTTACAGGGTGAGGAGATTTTCCCGTTCATAGTACATTAAAATCATGTTTGGATTTTTCTTAATTACTCATTTCAACAATTATTGAAAAGTTACTTATGACTGACTAGTACCTTCTATAATCTAGATATATATATACAGTGCATTACTTAAATTACTGATGTTTACCTGACTTGGATAGAATCCAAGGTAACTCTTTAACAGCTCCCCGTGATCTAGTAGAATACCTGTGCGTAATTTCAGGAATACTTTCGCTGTCATCGTCCGACGTTTCACTCTGAATTTCCTTGTTGGAAAACTTTTCTCTAAAACATTTATCATACGTATAGGTATCTCGTCCTTATTTTTACTTATCGATCTAGCTACTATCAATCCTTTTATAGCTTCCTTATCTTCAATAACTACGTTTTCTGACGTTAACCTATTCTGAAATTTGGCCATAACAAGTGACATAGTTCTGGGAGGCAAGGTTAAGTCTTTAGACAAATAAATCCCAGTCGCATAATTATTTTTCGTAGGTATGGTACTTTTTTCGAATTCAGTCTTTTCTAGATCATTAGTCGTCACTAACATCTTAGTAGAAAATGATTCTCCTCGGGTGAATTTTTCCATCGTTCAGACCATTTTCGAAAATTTCCTCTCATCCACATTAATAATTTCCGTTGAACTACGAGCCACCTTATTCTCCATAATTTCATTACACTCAGTAGAAACCGCGGAAGCTTTCTCAGAGTTCCTTGATGATTTCTCCTTAATTTTACCATTTTCCTTTTCCTCTACTTTTTCCAACGTCATCTCCGTATTTTCCATACACTCAGTAGAAAGTGTTTTCTTACCGGTCAGATTCTTAGTATTTCTCTGTTTTGGCGGAATACTTCTCTTTGTATACCACTTTCACCTTCTATCAAATTAATATCTTTCAACAATTTATTCTCTGGTAAGAAGTTGATCGCTGCCCTTGGCATGCTACCGTATTGTCTGGAGGAAGGTTACCGTCCCTAGACGCAACTAACCCTCGCTTCAAATTTTTATTTGCAAATGTCGCCTGTCTTCTTGAATCAATAGTTCCCAATTCCTGAGAGTTTTCCATTGTACTGGTAAAAGGCATGTCATCCTTAGACGATCCAGCTTCTTCACCTCGAATGTCGTTCAAAATCCTAGCACTATCTTGCAATTTAATTTTTTCCAATATACAGGATGCTCTGGGTTTAGCATTACTCAACCCTTCAATTCCTAAAATAATTTCCTGCTCTGTTTCTAGCTGTGGAAATTTTTCTTTTCTCTGCTTTTCATTGTTCCTTTTTCTACGCGTTTTGTTACGAATATTTTTTCTTCTTTTCTCCAGTTCTCTATTTTTCTTGACAGTATTATCATCTTGTAAATGAGCTGATTTTGAAGTATCCACTAAATTTCCACTTGAGGTGATCGGTCTCAAGTCCTGGTATGGAAATCCATTTTCGATTACTTGGCCATTCATTCTGGGTGTGCACTCCCTAGAAAAATTTAGCTTTTCGTCAAAATTTCTTCCCTTCCATTGTTCCATTGTGATGGTTAATTCGGACAGTCTCTGATTCATACTGTCAATTGTTTCCTTGAAAGTTCTTTCCATATTCGCAATTTTTTCTATCCAAAGCTTATCCATACCATTTTCAGTATGATAAATACGTTTGGGTTCGTGATGAAGTTCAATAATCTCCTCCATCAAATACATTCTATTCGCTCGCCAATCTAATTTTACTTGATATTTCTGCAGAAAGTCTAACCCTAATATCAATTCAGTACTCAAATGGTCAGTTTCAATAAGAATAAATTCGTGGTCAATTACTTTTCTATCGTTCAATCTGATGGGTAGAATAACTGTTCCTATATAAGGAATAGAATGTCCCTGTACGTCGCGAAGTTGAAACTTTTCTTCATATTTAATTTTCATACCACGTGTGATACTAATGTGGGCCAACGATACTTCGGCGCCAGTGTCTAAAAGAATGGTGCGAAAATTCCATTAATTTCTAAAACTATAACATTTCTCTGGGCCTCTCCTGTTGTATAGGTAAGTATCGTTTGCGTCGGCCTCCTATATGTTGAATTTTGACTTACTAATGGCTGTTTGCGGTTCCCAACGGAGGTGAATTGCGAACCGTATTGCCATTTAAATGTCTTCTATCAACATTTCTGGGACTTGTTTTATTTCGACAATTATTAGCCAAGTGTCCTTGTTCGTTACAACGATAGCAGATCCGATTTTTCATTTTACAATTTCGAGCTTCATGTCCTCTGTAGCGGCAATACTGACATATAGGTACATTTGTTGCTGGCTCATTCGCAATTATATTCCTGAAATTTCTGTCCGTTGGTTTGGTAAGGTTTTCAATTAATTCTTCTTTATCGGCTAAGTCAATCGCTTCCTTCAGCGTTCCTGGACTAGCGGATAAGATACGTTTTCTAATGGGGTCAAGCAATCCCATTGCGAACTGTGTAATGATGTCTTGTTCATGTCGTTGCAACAATATTCTATCTAAATCGGGTACCCCTGTTAATACTAAAATTTTAGCTGCGCAAACCTTCAAGCGTGCTAAATACTGACGGCATGTTTCTGACCTACGCTGTCTGCATTCTAATAATTCTCTTTTGTCCTGCCCCGGTATTTTAGTTAGGCCAAATTGTTCCTGCAAGCCCTTCTTCAAATCATTCCATACTACAGTGGTTCTTAATTGGCTGTCCGCGTCTATTAATTGTTTGGCTATTCCTCGCAATTTCAAACGTACTATCGATACAATTTGTAAATCTGTCCAGTTTGCAAGCGCGGCAGTATCTTCAATAATTCTGATGAAGTCGGTGATTTTCGATTGACCATTATAATAAGGAACATTGTCCAAAGTAATAGCTATAGTAGGTTCCTGAATAGGTAAAACCTGCACAATCGGAGGAGCTGTCGAAGTAGATACCGTCGGTGGGGGAGTCATGATAAAAATTGTTTACTTCTTTCAAAAATTTTTTTTTTTTAACTATTTCCAAGTGAATTCCAAGAGTAAGTCTGCATAAACGCTATATATACTTTATTTTCCACTTCAAAGAGAAAATTTCCTTATTTTTCAAGTTATTTTCACCCCTAACTTTAAATTTTACTTTTTGTGAAAAACCCTATATAAGAGTTAATTTAAATCAAATTATTATACAAAATGTGGTGGCTGCTTGATCCACACAGTTTCTGATAGTATTTAACAAGACAAACAATGTTTTACTGAATTTTCATTCTTATTTGCATTGGATAATTTTGAGTTTGACATCCTTTGCGAGAATAACATATAGCGTTATATATTTTTCTGTAAATGAACCTCGACGCCTGATTTCAATTGTCATTTGACATCTCTTGCGAAAATCAACATATAAACGTTATTTTTCTGTAAATGAACCCCACATAACTGACACCAATATGTCATGGGCGCACGGGGTGGACTTATATGAAAAATCCCTTTTGACATCTCTTGCGAAAATCAACATATAAACGTTATTTTTCTGTAAATGGTGGTTTTAATAATTACCCAAGTATGTATTGAAAGGGAGATCTTAATCGCCCAGGGAGTGGTTAATCAAAGAGGTCTTCGATTTACCTAGAAGAAGATCTAAGAGCGGCTTTAGACTTCCTCTCTGCCCTAAGAGATAGTTGAGCGTGGGTTGTTCATTTATCATTCAGAATTACAGACCCACTATTATTTGAATTCACAGGAAATAATGCACGGGACAGAGTAAATAAAATGAATATAATTAATCTAATCTTGAAATACATGCACAATCATATAACATAACCAATTAAAACCAAATAGGCTATTTCGCTAATAAACAATTATAGAAGATGATAGTATGTCAAGTTTTGGTCTACATAAGGGTATTCACTAATATTAATATTTCTCTTCATTTTATCCTTTCTTACTTTCGACTAAGGACTAACACATACCCTGTATATCATAGTAACCAAAATATTTAGGAATAAGGTACTAGGAGAATTGACCTTCCAAACATGATCTTTCAAACGTACTTACATAATTCTCAGGTAAATCACTTGCACTTATTTTTAACAATTGATTTTTCTAATAGAATTTATAATTTTTATTCGCGCCTTCATTAGTTTGGGTTATTAGGGTTTTATTATTTTACTTTCGGGTTTTGACTTTATTTAGCTACTTTTCTTGGACTAGGAATAGAATTTATGAAATTGGCTTTGAAAATATGCAAAGTTTATGGAAGCACTAATAAACAGATGATGACCCGGTAGTTATTGTATTTGTCGAGCCAATTTGAATTGTAGATTTCTCGTTGAACCAAAAACTTAATTCGCACTAAGGTAGAATTTATACAAGATTTAGCTTCATTTTGAATTTTCTTGAATTTCTCGTAAGTGATACATCACTTACATCAGACTTGAATTTAATTGTACTTGAAATAAAGATGGTTAATTAAATGCTCGCGTACATGGAGACAAGTTGAACTGAGCACGGTCGAATTATAACTCTTTTCTATCCATCTCTCGGTTTTCAGTTTCTATATATATAGTCTCGATTCCTCCCGCTTGGTTGGGTTATTTCAGTAAATTAATGCGTGACTTTTATGTAAACTCATTAAATTCCAGCGCATAAGAATATTTCCCATAGACCGCCATCAAATGAGGTATTTATAGTCTGTTTTTTGTGCGGTTGGAATGTGGGAATATCTCGCCCTAGACAGGACGGGTCCATTAACACTGAATTTTATTACCAAACGAGAATGTCTCCTATGATATTTATCGCGGCAACGAGTTACTCTTCAGCCGTAATGGGTCATTAAATGAACAATCTGAGAGAATTATGTCTTCCTTTTAAAAATTACTGGTGCAGGTGTTAGAACTTGAGAATGGTTATTTCTTTGTCTAAATGATTATGACTAAGCAGAATCACTACATGGCCTAAATTCACCCAATAAAATTTAAAATTTTAATTTAACATTCTTAATTTACCTTAAATTTACATAATTTAATTTATTCCACTAAATTAAATGTCTATCTATTTTTTTATTTTATTGTTTATCCGAATTTCCACAAATTTGAAATGAAAAATAAAATCGCATTGAAATATAAACTAATTGAAAATATTACATCAAAATCAATTAAAAATTTACCAACTTAAATTTACATAATTTGATTAATCCCACTAAATTAAATATCTAATCTAATTTTTTATTCAAATTCCCCCAAATTCAAAATGAAACATAAAATCTCATTAAAATATAAAATAATTGAAAATATTACAATAAAATTAATAATTTTATATCAAACTAAATAATAAAATTCAATAATTTTTTTAATTTTTCAAAACTAATTATTCATAGGACTTCCTTCCACTTCCCGACCTCAGATCACCCGTAAATTATTTTTCCTTTCATTTTTGTCATATTCTCTTCCTTTTCGAATGGGTTTCATCCTACTATTATTTTTTTTCACTTTTTACCATTTTCAAAGGCTTCAGCCCTGGTCTAATAAGAGAGTCGCTGAACAAAATTTAGGCTTTGGTGAAGTGTATGTTGTCTGCTGGCCACTGGCTCTCTCTATGGTCGGTTATAACCCTCAGGTATTTTACTTCTTCAGAAAGACTCGACTGAGTTCCATTCAGGGTTGGGGCTCTCGGTTCGTAATATCGCCTCGTCGTGAATGAAACTAGCACTGTTTTGTTAGGATTTACATTCAGTCCCTCCTTTGCTCACCAGCTTCTGATTATATTCAGGGCTGTCTGCATGCGATTGGATATTATTCCGTCATGTTTGCCCCTAATAGTGACTACCAGGTCATCAGAGTAACTTTGAGTCGTGGTTCCAGAGTCAAGTAGCTTCACTATCAGATTATCCACGGTCAATGACCACAGCAAAAGCAATAGGACTCCACCTTGAAGACAACCTTTTCCTTCACATTGAATTTATCCATTTGATCATTTATAGTCCAAGAGGACACTGCGGAAAAACTGGCCAAGCGAGTAACAAATTGGAATATTTTGAAAATGTTAGTACTAACATCAAACATAAGAAAAATAATTGACTGCCTGGGCAAAAGTGGTACATAAGTTTTTTATGGCCTTTTTTCGGAAAAAGCAACCATACCAATGTCGCAACAGGTTGGTAATAGTTTCAACACAAATTAACTTCAGAGTGGTCCAGTGGTCTCAGCTGCTGGTTCACAAAATTAATATGTGGTGGCTTTTGTTTTTTTTGCCAGAATTTATGAATTCAAATGGACGGCCTCAATATGGCGATGAGTTTTGTGGTTATGATTTCTTGGTCAGAATCCACGAATTCGAAATGGCGGCACTAGGAGGTCGACGACTATCATTACTATAGTCTGATTCCATTCTAAATTGGTATGTGGGGGTTTCTGTAGTGGAGCATCATGATTTCTTATTCGAAATTCATGAATTCAAGAGGTCGGCTCCAAGAAGACGACGTGTCCAGTGATCATGGTCAGATTCCTTTCGAAATTGGTATGTGGATTTTTTGGTGTCAAAGATTATCAATTCTTGTCAGAATTCAATGAAATGACGGATTTCATAACTGACTAAGAAAAATTAATTGGAAGTGTTTGAAACAAAAATTAGGACAAGCTTCCATACAAATGCACCGAGAAGAAAAAATAATGTCATTACTTATTTGACCTAGGTTATTCTGCAGTGTGTGACAGATTCAGAAACTTGCCACGCAAGAATACCTATTTTATATTCGCAAAAAGCTTTTGGCAAAGAATTCTGGCAAAGAAATCATGATGTCCTATCACAAAAATCCCCACATACTAATTTTGAATAGAATCAAACTATAACCATAAAACTCCATATTGGAGGCGCAATTTTTTTTTGAAAAATTCCATGCATTGTCACCGGAATTATGAACACTTGATGAATTTCCCGTTATTTGGACAACTAGAAATAGCTTAAAATTCACTTACAAAATTTGAACTAAACACATACAAATTATGTGAAATTAAATAAATGCTTCTGAAAATATTTCATTCTGTTATTTGATCGGCCAGGTTTTTTGCATCCAAAAGCTCTCAGACATGAGAAGTGATTTATTTTGGGACGAATATTTGCCCCAAACAATTTTTCAATTTCGAAAGAAACAATTTAAAAAAAAACTTACGAGCTGGGGTTTGAACCCAGGGTCACCCACGCTTTCTTTCGAACACCTTAGACCACTGGACCACTCGGAAGTTCATTTGTAATGATACTATTACCAATCTGTTGCTACATTGGTATAGTTGCTTTTTCCGCAAAAATGCCATACAAAACTTTTGCACCACTTCTTCCCAGGCAGTCAATAATTTTTCCTATGTTTGCTGTGAGTACTAACATTTTAGAAACATTTCAATCTGTTACTCGATTTGGTTAGGTTTTCTGCAGGCCGCTCTTTTGGTGGATTTATGCAACACAATTAACATTGATTTGTTGAAGATATGAACAGGATATTCATAAAATCAGATATGGAATCATCTGCGACCGAAAGATAAACTTTAGTCACTATCTCCCATCGTCAATATAACCTCTTGTGGAGTATTCATGTTGAAAAGGGAAACATTCTCAATTGGATATTGATAAGAATATTTTTCTTTGAATTGAAAAATCCGCGATAAAAATTAATTTATTTTTTAACAGAAAACAACTACTTTCCCGGCTAAAGCCACGCTGGACATTGAACAACATCCAATTGAGAATGTTTCCCTTTTCACCAATTGACAATTATCAAGTACCAATTATCAATTAACAATTAACAAGTAACGAATATGATGACATGTATGCACATTCAGTTAACAATTAAGGAAGAGAAGTAAGCATGCGCACAAGTCATACAACGCGGGAAATTGTGGTCGATCAAAATAGCATAATCATTTTTTTTGCAGTATATTTTCACAAACAAATGAAATTCCAAAAGATACCACTACCCACAACCTAAACAAACTAGAATATTTTAGGTAGTTAGGTTAGCTTTCGTCATCGCAGGGACCAATCCACGGTCATCTGCGTACTAGTTGCGCAATAGAAAAAAATTTGGTTCAATTAAAGTAAGGAGTTAAAAGTTGGCCAACTTTCTACTTGTTAATTGTTGATTGATAATTGTTGTCTGCATAAACACGACCATTGTGAGAGGATGGTTCAACTTATAATTGCTAATTGTTAATTGATAATTGTAACTCGATGATTGTTAATTGGTGTTGCATAAATCCACCATTAGCCTATAAAGTCTTCATATTCCTGTCCTCTGGTAATGTAATGATGTGAAGAGTTATCGAAAGCACCCTCTCTATGAATGACATTTCTTTGGCAGATTATGTCTTTTCAATGTTTTCCACTAAGCATTGTAGAGTATTGATCATTGATTTTCCTGCTTGATAGGCGAACTGTTTTTCTGAAGCGGTCTGTCCAAAAGCATTTCACTTCTTATATAACAGTCTTTAATTTTCCATTGGTTTCAGGCGAAAAAAAGTGAGACTGATGAACGAAGTTAGTCCAATACTGGAATAGTGTGAAACACTGTTAGAGAAATCTTCAAACAACGAACTAGGGCTTGTTGAATGATTGCAAAATATGATACGAATAAAAAATCGACAAACAACTATTTCATCTCTGAACTTCTTAATGGAAAAAATCTGCAAAGTTATTCGTTGAACTACTTTCTCGACCTACGACCAAACTAACACGAACAAATTCAATATGATGCAATTGGATACGACAGCAATTCTGTCCTTCGATCATATCGAATACTTGCAAACATTATACAAATGCAGCATCTGTGCGCCGAAGCAAATGTCATTTGATACTATCCTGGTTTATTAGAGAAGTATTTTCCCGGAGCGCAGTTAATATAAACTCCCGGAATATTATCTAGTAACTACATGGAATGAGAAATTCACAATTCTCCGAAAGAAAATTAACTTCGAGTTCATGGAATTGGGATGAGAAAAATAAAACTACATGAAAAATCGCGTATAACTCATTCACTGAAATGAAATGATGTGAATATGTATTTGAAATAATGTGAACATGAACATCCTGATTTGTTTAATATATTGGAATATAAATTATACTTGAGTATTGCTTTATATTATGTTTTGGTTATCCCGAACAAAGAACGAATATGATATAACTTGTAGGTTGCCTTGTGAGAATTTTGATCTGTATTCGTCCAACACTTCATTTGTGTTACAGAAACCAATAGTCTGGATATATCAATACCAGAAACAGCAATAAAATGATTTTACAATATGTCGATGATATTGAAATGGAGCTGAACTAAACTATTAACTCTTTTGAGCAGATTTTAATGGAAATACCATCTATTGGTCCCGTTATCACAACAAGACTTCCAATAATTCTCGATGATGGTCCACAGATCACAAAAATACCACCAGTTGAAATGTTTATTATATACTGCGGCTCTTTATAGCCCCCGCCCCCCTGTTAACTTTTGAACGGTTTGACGTGGAACAATAGGAAAAAACCTTTTTAAATGATATCACCGATACTACTTTTTGAAATGAAAGACATTGTGATTGTTCGATAGATGGCGCGGAGGGACACATCAACTAACAAATGTCAAATAGCATGGAGGGGGGAAAGATAACCCAATTATCTTTTCAACCATTTAGCTTTTTGAATTTTCTCAATAAGTTTTTCAATATACATCTGTAATGTCAAGTATAACAAAATTCAAAATGCATATTGTGAAAAAAAATAGACTAAATAAAAAAAATTGTTGAAAAGAAAATTGAATTTTTTTCTCAGCGATGTGCTACCTGACCCCCTATGCTATTTGAAATTTTTAAGTTGACGTGCGGAGGGCGCCATTTATCGAGCAATCACGATATCTGCTATTTCAAAGAGTAGTTACTGGTGATCATTCAAAATAGTTTTGGTGAAGTTGCTCTATGTAAAATCGTTCAAAAGTTACCAGGGAGAAGGAGGGCCATCAAAAGCCGCACTAGTAAATGTGATTCCGTAGAACAACCATAGTTGAAATAAAAATTGAATTACCTTTTCAACGCTGAGCAACTCGACCTCTATGCCTTTCGAAATTTTCAAGTTGATGTGCCCCCAGCGCCCTCTGTCGAGTAATTTCAATGTATTTTCTCTCAAAAAGTAGGACCGGTAATACCATTCAATATGTCTCATTATTTCACATCAAACCATTCGAAAGGGTGAGGGTACCATTCAGCTCTGCATTTATACTTGACATTTCAAATGCATATCGTGAAGAATCGTTCGAAAGAAATTCGAGAAAAATAGGATGGTTGATAAGGAAATCGGATTAAATGTTCAATGATGTGACACTTGACCCCACATGCTGTTTGAGATTTTAAAGTTGATGCCATCTATCGAGCCATCACAATATCTTTAATTTCAAAAAGCAGTATCGATGATATCATCTTTGTTCCATCGTCCTACGTTGAACCGTTCAAAAGTTAAAAGGGGGGATTATAAAAAGCCGCACTGTAAAGCTACATAGGTTTATATGGGATACAAGTTCGAAGATGGGCCAAATCAGTTTCAGAATGACAGCTGTTGAATAATAAAAAAATCTCAGTCTTTAATTTTCATACCAATATTGGCAAACTGTAGGTCTTCCGATAGAGCTTTATGAGCTCTAGAACATCCATAATTCCTTATATTTTTTTCTTAGATGTTCACAAAAATAAAAATAAAAAATTGCTGTAAATTACCATTTATGAGAATTAATAATTTTTGTTCATCCTGCATGCTCCTACTGTTTGGAATTCATTCGCTTATATCAATCACATACTATTTGAGTTTATCTTCCGATGACAAACCGAAAATCATTGTATTTTGACATTTCTGGAAATCAAAGTTAAATATTAGATATTATTTAATGTTTCCAAGTGATATTAAGATTGAAACCCAAGTAAGTGGTGTCTATATCATTGTGTGCTGATTTTACTTCCTTCTTTTGATTTGAGTCAGATTACATGGAAATATTAGGAAGAATTAAGAGTGATTTTGGATCCCTCACCAACTTTTGATTGAAAAGTTTAAGGTTCATACAAAAATAGAATTTTTGTTTATTTTGAATCAGAATACATAAAAATATTGAGAGCATTCAGAATCCCTCTCCAATTTTTGATTGTGGAGCTTGAAGGTTTATAGAACAATAGAAATGCTGTTTGTGTTTCTCAAGAAATGAATGTTTTTTCTGACACATGATTCGTTAGCTTGATTGATATTTTTTTTAGAATCAATAAATTGATACTTAAATCTACCTTTCCTACTGGCGGCACCATAAGGTTTTTCCAATTTATCTCCATCCTTCTGTTAATTTCACGATGGAAATGGAAATAGACAAATCATTGGATTCTTAAAAATAACCAGAACTTTGAATTTGCAATCTATAGGAAATCCAAGACACTGAAAATGTTATCTCGTTTCATTCGAATCATTCTGATACACATAATTCTGCATCCTTTGAATCTCGCTTTTCACGTCTTTCCTCTATTCCTATGAATGAATATAATTCCAACGAAGAACTCGACATCATTAGAGAAATTGTTTTCAGCAATGGCTTTGTTTTATATTTCATTGTGAAAATTTACCGACGTCATGTTTCTTAAACAATCAGCAAACACATTATTCGTATGAATACACAGGCTAGTTGCAGTTCCATTTCTCTCCTTGGCAGAGTTCCTCCCGGCATTGAAAACATTTTTGAAAAATCTGATTAAAAGTTATGCATTCACACCAACAACTCTTTCAGGAATTTAATCAGAAACTGAATGAATCAGGTGTCTATGAACTTTCTTGCACAACACCGATACAGTGGTCAGGTCAAACCGGTGAACCCTTCAGAAAAGGATCAAGCAACACACTAAAATCCTAGAAAAATATAAGGACTCTGAGAATGCCATTGAAGTCAATTCGAACACCTATAAATAGAAGTTTTTTTTAAAGGAATTATCATTTCAACTATTGCTCCTAATTCTATCAGTTCTCATTGAATATTTGTACACCCTACCCCGTTTGAATGAAAATGATCACATATACAGTGCGGTCCATAGGTATGCAATAAATTCATGCTTAGCGTTATTGAAAATATTACCGCCTTCTTGCACCCCCTCTGAATTATGAAAACGCCCTCAAAAATTTTAAATGAGAAAATGAGAATGGAAAGGAATTTTCATTCTCTATTCAGCAATATTGAGTTTTTTGAGTTTGGTGCAATCATAACTGAGAAAATAGATTTCGAAAATGTAAAATTTTGATACGTAGAAAGAAGGAAATAATGTCACATTATTTTTAGGAAGTATTTTTTGATTTTTTTCACAATTAAATCAAATCTTCAAAATGACCACCATTCCCTTCTTGACAATAAGCAAGTCGATCTTGGAATTCTCGTACAACATTCTGTAGGACTTCAGGGGTTATGTTGTTGATTTCTTCCGTTATCCTAACTTTCAAATCTGCAATATTTTCTGGTCTATTGAAATTGATTTTAAATAACCCCATAAGAAATAATCAGGTATTTTTTTTATCTGTTTTGCTAAACGTCAGGAAAAAGTCCTTCAATACACCAAAAATTTTTTCTGGCTCTAACAGAAACACAAGTAAACTCGTCCACCAACAAGGTCCATATGCTTTGTCCTGGTTACGAACTCCATTCTCGATTCAGGTTCAAAGGTGGAGTTTGCCTTTACGCCAAGGCTAACCTTCCATGCCAGCGTGAAGAGAGTTTGGAACCGAAAGACTTTGATGTGATGTGGTTCAAGCTATCTGATACCAAACTGACTAAGTTCCTCTGCTGCCTTTATCTATCACCTAATGAACCTTCATATAACGACCTCTTTGAGTTTTTATCACTCAAACTGGACTACATTCAGGAGAACCATCCAACAGCTGAAACCATAATCATGGGAGATTTTAATGTACATAACGCTGCCTGGCTCAAATTCTCTAACAAAACAGATGATGCAGGTCGTCAAGCCGAGGCCTTCGCCATCACTCATGGCCTAGAACAACTGGTCGAGCTACCAACCCGCATCCCTGATGTCAACAACCAGTCTGCCAATACACTAGATCTTTTCCTCACCACCAATCCTGACCCGTATAGAATAGAAGTTTGTGCCCCACTTGGAAACTCTGACCACACCCTCATCTCCACAACATGCTCTTTCCATTTACCATCGAGCTGCACAATACCACCCCGTCTCATGTGGCATTACAATTCGGCCGACTGGGAAGGTCTTCGTATGTTTTCTCAGCGTTTCCATGGAAGAGAGTTTGTTTCTCTTCAGTAGCTCCACCACGATGTGCTGAGACACTTTCTTAAATCATCATGGTTGGGGATGCAAACATACATACCGAATACCGAAGAAGAACATCATCCGATAAGACCTGGTTTAACAGAAACTGCTCTAGAGCTGTGGCTTCCAAACAGGCAGCATACCATCGAGTGCTAAAAAAACCGGGCCCTGAGACCAGAGCAGCATATGTCGAGGCTAGAGGCATATGTAAAGAGACAATAGAAAGCTCAAAAGATGCCCACAAAGCCAAAATAAGATCAAAACTTGCTGAATGTCCTAACGGATCCCGTTCATTTTGGTCTTTCATAAACTGTGGAAGAAATTTCACTTCCAGCTCATTTCCTCCTAACCAAAGAAGATGGAACACTAGCAACGACTGCCCAGGAAAAGCCAATATCTTTGCGCACCTATTTGCTGGAAATTCCACTCTGGATTCATCGGGAAAACAACCCCCGAACATTACACCTATTGACAGTCACATGCCCGAGATCACCTTTCGCCAACGTACTATCAGAAAGATTTTGCTGGGTCTCAACACCAACAAAGCCTGTGGATCTGACGGAATCCCGCCGATTGTTCTCAAGAAATGTGCCCCTGAACTAACACCTGTTCTTTGCAAGTTGTTCAACCACTCTTACAATTTGGGGTATTTCCGTCCAATTGGAAAATTGCAAGAGTACAGCCAGTCCTAAAAAGGCAAAAGGCCCTACCTAGCAACTACAGACCTATCGCACTGCTATCTATTATTTCAAAGGTCATGGAAAAAAGCCATCAACATCGAGCTCATGAAATATCTGGAAGACTCAGGAATTGTCAACGATAGGCAATATGGCTTCCGCCATCAGAGATCAACTGGTGACCTGCTCGCTTACGTCTCACATATATGGCAGCTATCTATTGAAAAGCATGGAGAAACTTTAGCTGTGGCATTAGATATCTCCAAGGCGTTCGATCGAGTTTGGCACCAGGGACTCCTCGCCAAGCTTCCGTCTTATGGCTTGCCCCCTCAGCTGTGTTCTCTGCTTGCTAGTTTCTCTCAAACAGGTCTCTCCATGTAGTGGTCGATGGAGTTTCATCTGACACTCTACTCATAAATGCTGGTGTTCCGCAAGGATCCATTCTCGCACCAACACTATTTCTACTTCACATCAACGACCTGTTGAAAGCAACTTCATGTCCAGTACACAGCTTTGCCGATGATAGTACCCTCCATACCGCTTTCTCTTCCAGGGCCCCTATATCAGCCCGTGAAACCAGAAATGAACGAGGAAGAAATGTTAATAATATAAATATGGACTTGGCAACAATTCTCGAATGGGGATCTAATAACTTGGTAGAATTCAATGCAAACAAAACACAAGCATGTCTTTCCTCTAGAAAAGCCGATCTCACTGTGCCTAACATAACTTTGTCAGGAGTAACCATACCACTGAAGCCATCCATATCGATGCTTGGTATTACTATCAGCAATAATCTTTCCTGGGAAAATCACGTGAGGTCCATTGCCAAAAGTGCATCCCAAAACTTGGTTTTCTTTTCGTGCCAAGAGCTATTTCACCCCAGCAGCTGCTTATGATCTATAAGGCACAGATCCGACCTGTCCTGGAATACTGTTCCCATATTTGGAGTGCGGCACCTAAACATATCCTGAGGCTATTGGATTCTGTCCAAAAAAGGGCAATTCGTCTCGTCGGTGATGCCTCGCTTACAAACTCGCTCACTTGTCTGGAACACCGTAGAAAAGTTGGCGATTTGTCTCTATTTTATAGATATTTTCATGGGCGATGCTCTTCTGAAATATCAACAATCGTTCCTGCTTTGGCAGTCTCTTCGAGATTAACCCGTCAAGTTCAGTCATCACACTCCTTCGTGGTCACTTTGGAAACCTGCAGAACATCACTTTCCAAAGACTCGTTCATCCAACGAACAGCGAGGCTTTGGAACTCATTGCCTAGGGAGGTGTTCCCCGAGGCATACAACCTTCAGGAATTTAAGAAGAACACCAACTCCTACCTTCTTTCCCTAGGTTCCCACGATGTTCTCTGAACATTACAGGATATCCCTTTTCGTGGGAACCAGAACATATAAAAAAAAAAAAAAAAAAAATTCACAAAACCCACATAAATAATGTAATGTCAATCTAGTAGGCTACTGTTATTTTGATATTTATAAGTTGCTGACACACGTCAGTGTATTGAGAAAAATGTGTGTGTGTATTTGATTCAACTATGGCTCATTTATCCGCAACTCAAACAATAGACATTTCAATTATGATTGGATACAGTAATAAAACAAGAACTCAAAAGGAAGTTTGTGAAATTTTTCATAATAAATACCATGGTCAATACAGTCTACAGTTAGCCAAATAGAAACAAAATTTCAAGAAGCTGGACATGTGAAAACTATTGAAAAACTAGGTCGAAATGTTAAATTGGATGTGAAAAACAAATCAGATGTACTGGTAGCGATTGGAGAAAATGACACGTAGACAACTTGCCGCCGATAATGATGTAAGTAAATCATCGATATTGAGAGCTTTACATGAAGAAAAATACCATCCTTATAAAGTTAATTGGTTCAGGAGTTGAATGGGGATGATGCTGCTAGAAGGCAACAATTCTGTGAACCGATGATGAACCGAATGAAAGCAGATTTGCAGTTCATGAACAAAATTATTTTTTCTGATGAAGCTAATTTTCATTCAGATAAAACGGTTAATAGACAAAACTGTAGACATTCTAGCGGAGCAAATCCTCATTGGATGTGTGAGGCTCATACACAATATCCTAAAAAAGTTAACGTTTAGGCTGGTATCATTAACAACAAAATTATTGGCCCTTATGTTTTTGAAGGGACAGTTGATGGTAAGGTTCATCTGAATTTTATATGAACTTTTTACAGCCTACATCAAAAAGACTTTTTCGTGATGTTAACGATCCAAATGCAATAGATAGATCAATTTGGTACCAACAAGACTGAGCTCCACCGCATTATAAACGTATTGTTAGAGATTGATTAGAGATTAATTGACAATAAGCAAGTCGATCTTGGAATTCACGTACAATATTTTGTAGGACTTCAGGGGTTATGTTGTTAATTTCTTCCGTTATCCTAACTTCTGAATCTGCAATATTTTCTGGTCTATTGAAATATACTTTTGATTTTGAAAACCCCATAAGAAATAATCAGGTATTTTCTTATCAGGAAAAAGTCGTTCAAGCCATCAAAAAATTATTCACAAAACCCACATGAATAATGTAATGTCAATCCAGTAGACTACTGTTATCTTGATATTTATAAGTTGCTGACACACGTCAGTGTATTGAAAAATATTTGTGTGAATTTCATTTAAATATGGCTCATTCATCCGCATCTCAAAGAATAGACCTTTTAATTATGATTGGATGCGGTAATAAAACAAGAACTCGAAAGGAAGTTTGTGAAATGTTTAATAATGAATACCATGGCCAACACGTCTCACAGTAAGCAAAATTGAAACAAAATTTCTAGAAACTGGACATGTAAAAACTATTCAAAAACCAGGTCGAAATGTTAAATTGGATTGGGAAAAAAGTTAGATTTACTGTTAGCGATTGAGGAAAATTCGCATATGACAAGTAGACAACTTGCCACCGACAATGATGTTAGTCAATCATCGATATTGAGACCTTTACATAAAGAAAAATACCATCCTTATAAAGTTCAGTTGGTTCAGGAGTTGAATGAGGATGATCCTGATAGAACAGAATAGAAGCAGATTCGCAGTTCATAAACACAATAGTTTTTTCTGATAAAGCTACTTTTCATTTAGATGGAACGGTTAATAGACGAAACTGTAGATATTGGAGCAGAGAAAATGCTCATTGGATGAGTGAGGCTCATACACAATATCCTAAAAAAGTTAACGTTTGGGCTGGTATCATCAACAACAAAATTATTGGTGCTTATTTTTTCGAAGGTCCAGTTAATGGTGAACTTTTTACAGCCTACATTAAAAATCCTCTTTCCTGATGTTAATGATCCAAATGCAATAGATAGATTAATTTGGTACCAACAAGACGGAGCTCCACCGCATTACAATAGTATTGGTAGTGATTATTTCAACGAAGTTTTTCCCAATAGGTGGATTGGAAGTCGTGGAACGATTGAAAGGCCGCCTAGATCCCCCGATTTGAGTCCTCTCGATTACTTCTGATGGAGTTCTTTTAAATCAAAAATACATTTCAGTAGACCAGACAATATGGTAGTTTTAAAAGTTGGGATAACGGAAGAACCCTGAAGTCCTACAAAATGTTGTATGAGAATTCCAAAATCGACTAGCTTATTGTCAAGAAGTGAATGGTGGTAATTTTTAACATTCAATTCGATTATAAAATAAATTGAGGAATACTTCCTGAACATTATGTGACATTATTTCCTCCATTCTACGTAAAGTATCAAAATTTTACATTTTCGAAATAAATTTTCTCCGTCATGATTGCACCAAATTTGAAAAACTTTATATTGCTCAACAGGGAATAAAAATCCCTTATCGTTTAAAATTATTGAGGGGGTGCTCTTAATTCAGAGGGGGTGCAAGAAGAGGGTAATATTTCCAGACTGTAAATTGTCAAATTGACAATAGAAATCGACTTGTTTCTGGGTTTTTTTCAACAAATATATAATAACGCTAAAAATGAATTCATTCCATACTTCTGGACCGCACTGTATGTTTTTTTACTGGCTCAACAGAAGGGAGATTTCATGGAGAAATTGAATATTCAGATGAATGATTTAATGTAAAAAAGTTCAAATGGAGTGTTTATATTTAATCTAAAAATAGTGATTATGTCAGTAATCCACATGTCAGTCCAATCAGAGTTGGATACAAGGAAAAAAAAATTTGCCACTTCTACAGTTAGTATGGATTCAATTGATATATGTTTTTCATTCTCAGTTTGTAGAAGGTAAAATATCCGAAACACCATATAGAAAAACATGAAATGAATTGAAATACACTCTTGATACCTGAACGCAGGTGAAAATTGTATCTAAATGTAGGGTAGGTCCATAGAGGATAGCTGACAAAAACATCAGAAGATCGAATCATCCGAGTTCCCACGGGAAATTATATGAATGTGTGCTGATATATATTCACTGAACATTCTCATCGAATTATCATGGAAAAAACTAATATTATAAACCACTTTTGACAACTTTTATCGCTTGCACGCTACATTAAGTATATAGGTAGGTCCTTCCATCCCTTTGGCGTTATTTCTTCTTGTTGGAGCAGTGACAGAAAACGAATATCAAATGGTAAATGATAACGCGTGTGGAGATTATTGTAGGATTTGCATGTCATTTTTTAACGCAAAATAAATTTTCTCTGAGCCAACACAGCATAAAAATCTGCATAAAGCACTCATTTGAATCCAAATGTTTGGTAATGATTCAGTTTTTTACTTCTGTTTACATTTTTCTCACAGAACTCGAGAATACATTAAGCGTAATGTGCGATTATTCTGCTCGAAATGCAACGCCGGATTTCTTGAGAAAGTCGCTTTATTCAGGAGATAAATACGGAGTGATTTTTATTCGACAATATCCATAGAGATTTCGAGAGTTAAGGTGGATTTAGTTAACTTTTTTTTGCAATAGTAATAGCAATAGCAATAACGTTGAGAGTTGAAACTATTGGATCAAATGGTTTCATTCAGTCACATATTTTAATTTTAGCAGTAACGATAACTTTGAGAACGTGACCTTAAATAGTTCAACTTTCAGAATTTTACAGTTATCGCCAAAATATGCGCATGTTATGACGACTGACAGATACGAATACATGTTTCATAGTTCTATGTAAATTTTTTGTTCAACAGTGAAAACACAAGAGTTTTTTTATCGGATAAATTTCTTTTTGTAACGAAATAATTTTGCCAATCAGTAATTTTACGAGAAAACACAAGAGCTTTTTTTTATCGGATAAATTTCTTATTGTATCGAAAAAATTTTGAGTTAAAAAGAAATTTATCCTTGAAAAAAAGCTCGAGTGTTTTTTGGCAAGATAAATTAACGACCGAATATATGAATGAACAACAACAATAATTATTTTGATTGATACAATTAAATTATTCAAATGAACAGTTATCAAATACACAATTGTTATAAATTGTTTGGTTTGGTGTACTGATTTCAATTTTTTTTTCTCTGGTATTCAAACATGTAGAATATTTATTTTGATTTTTCTCACTCGAGGCTCGTAAGGAACTAATAAGATTTTCGTGATGTTCAGGATCAATTTGGAGGTAGGGTTTAATAGAAGATGATGATGAGTGTCCCGTTATCTTTATAAGTTGTTGGTCACTTACTCCTGCTTTGGCTTACTGGGAAACTGTACTAGCACGGTTCGAATGATTGGTAATTTTATTATTTGTGATGTCGAGTCCAATTTTAGTTGCCGAATATTTGGTCCAAGTAGAAATCGTATTAATACCCAGTGGAACATTTTTGTACCAACCTTTAGAATTTTTGTTTTTCCAAAAGGGGTTGAAGAAAGAGTTCAAAAAGTCGTTCAGATGTTATGTTTTCATTTCTTTTTTGTAACAGTAATTTTAACAACGCAACTGGACAAATACCTTCATCCATTTCATTTTTTGTTATCCATTTGCTGTCTGCCAATATTTTCGACCCACCCTGTGTCGTCTTTGAAAATATTGTATTGTTGAAGTTCCATCTTGATTTTTTTCTTCTTTAAAATAGTAAATTTTACAGTTTGCAGCTTCTCCCCCCCTCCAAGCTAATTCATAAGAAGCTATATGAAAGAATCTTTTTTGTAATCCCTCTGGGTTGTCTATATTCCACAATTTTGCAATTTTTACTATATCTTTCTTGTTCAATGCTACAGAACTTACTTTTCTTTTGTCTGGAATAACTTGTAATTCTTTCCGTTTACTATTTCTTGCATCACGAGCTTCTTTAAAAGTTATGTCGGCAAAAGGATCAAATTTAATATTGTATTCATTGAAATATTTTTCTTGAATCATCTTCGCAGTTGAATTCCAAATTGATTTAACTGCATATTCTTTATTATCTTCCATTCCTCTTTTCATATTATAGGCCCAATCCCTTAATATATCTGCTACTTTTGTAAACGGAGTTATTTTCGACAGTTCGTAATTTCGTATTTGACAAAACTCCATAAATTGTCTCCATATTGACGATTTAGTATTTTTTGTGGATTGCGGGATTGCTTTTTCTATATTTTTTGTTATTTGTTGAGTCGAAACTTCCCCAAAACGACTCATGTTGTAATGTTTCAGTATCAATTATCAACAATACTTAAATTACTGACAGGGCAGACATTAAAGTGACGTAAGCATACTAGATGTAGACGCTTAAGAGAAATAGGCGTTTTTATCGGTGATAAAAAACGATGCACCTTTTTTATCGCTGTCAAAATGACAAAACAGTCATCTTTAAATGACACATTTTGTATAGGAGTTAATTTATCACAATTAAACTGCTGAGACGTACTTGCAATACCGTCGATGCTCAAAGAGAGTAAACGTTATCTGAATAGGAGAACCTAATAAGCTCTAGCCAATTAGAATCTTGTGGCATTACCCGTCACAGTGACGCACATGGACATGAGTACAGGTGGCCCAAGTATCATACAGAGTGGTCCAATATACATTCAAGAGCCTGTAACTCTCAGATACCAGAGTGCGGAGTGCGCTAGTCCGCCACTATCCAGAGAGAATGGTGGCCATGACATGTCCATATACGTCACTATGACTCACAAATGATCTTTCATCTCTTTCCATTAGTGTCACCATTGTTCTATGGGGAATAGACTCTCCCACTCAGAAAATGTTTACTTTACTTTCCCTTTCGCTCCTCTCCAATATAAACAAAACACTTTCGAATGAAAAATGGCCAAATGAGTTATTTTCACTAGAATATATGATTGAGCGAACTGTCACTTATAATGAGTGCCCTGTCATACATGAAACAATTTATTGTCGCGATAAATTGCACCAAATCGTTAGATCAATAGATCACAAACTCACAAATTTGCTTCATATGTGCTTGAAGTTGAAATATAGTGATGAAATATTATGTGTGCATAGTTTTTCCTAAAAGATATTGTGTAATATTCGAATGAACTCTGCTCTGAAACACTCATATTCAGTGAGACATTTTCAAACACAGCCTTATTGCCGCTTCTTTTGACGTCCATTGTTTGTCATTTTCGAGTTGCCTGTGTCACTATTTTGCAAAACTTCTGAGAAAATATTATTCTGTTTCATCATATGAATAAAACAGAACTTGTGTCAGATGTGTTATATTGGAATGAAGACTTCGATTTGATAGCTGTACTTGATTTAGTTATTCTTAAATAATATACAGTGGCCCCTTTTAAAAATGGAACCACCCTGTAGAATACGCATTTTCGGTTGATCTAGAAAATATTTTTTTCCATTTTTAAATCAAAACTGATCCTGACACAAATTTTTATAATCTTTATTTCCAAGGCACTTATGGTTTTTCTTCGTTAAAAGGCAAAGTTCATTAAATGATTTTTGTTTTGAAAATTTTACCCCAACTGGATTTGAGCCAAAATTGAAACCATGGAAATTTCATAACGAAATATTGGTTAACAACGAAGTTACAACAACTTCAATTTTGGAAACAAAGTATTTGATATTGATTTTTATTTAGATTATAGACATATTTGAAATCTGGCAACACTGCCGATACAAAGTAGAACACCAGTGAATTTGTACAGTGAAAATCCGAAGTCAATAGCTCGTTTCAGTTCAGTTTTGCAGAATAAAAAAGGAAAATTTTTTTGTCCTGCTTTTTGTTTTATTATTGAATAAATAATTTTGATACTTTAAAACTTGATTCGGTTCATTTCGTTTTTATCGGCTATTGAAAACTGCATAACTTGAAAATGAATTCTTAAGTTTCTGTTATTTTCGAATACACTTATAACGCAAACTTGAATAAATGAATTCAAGGGAATATAATTCACAATTCCAGTGGCGTAGTTAGATTTTTCATTACAAAATCGCTTCCACCAGAGATCGCTCACATTACCATACTTTCAGGAGTTATAACTGTAGAACGGAATGAGCTATTTACTTCGGATTTTCACTGTACAAATTCACTGGTGTTCTACTTTGTATCGGCAGTGTTGCCAGATTTCAAATATGTCTATAATCTAAATAAAAATCAATATCAAATACTTGTTTCCAAAATTGAAATTGTTGTAACTTCGTTGTTAACCAATATTTCGTTATGAAATTTCCATGGTTTCAATTTTTAATGCTACGAATCCAGTGGTTTCAAAACAAAATCATTTAATGAACTTTGCCGTTTTAACGAAGAAAAAACCAAGAGTGCCTTGGGAAAAAAATCTGAAGATATGAAAATTTGTGTCAAGATACAGTTTTAATGTTTAATTTAAATTTTGAGAATGACTGAAAATGCTATTTTAAGGGGTGGTTCCATTTTTAATGGGTCACACTGTATATATGTATACCGAGTGCTATGACAATATTTTTTTGGTCTGCCCTATTGTGAAGAAATATTATGAATAACGCTTCGCAACACTGAAATTAAAGCGATCGGCCAAGTTCGAACAGTTACGCCATCCCGGCGCGGTTTCCGCAGGTTCAAACAAAACATTTTTTAAAAAAAAAAATTGAAAAAAACTACTTCAAAAAAATATTGGAAAAAAATCTAACCACTTTTTTTTTATCGTTCTGGACATTGGATATTTTTCAGAAATTGGATCTGCATTGCTAAGAAAAAATCTCTCAGTTAAATGTATAAATCTATTAACGCAAAGTATTGTTGGACCAATATTTGTGCGTAGTTCAATCGGTCCAATTCCCAAATGTAATCAATTCATTGATCGGGTCTTTCGTCATTTAAAAAAAAATAACCGATTAAACGTTGAAATTGAAGAGGTACGAGACGAGGTCGGGAACCATCGGGATATTTTGACGGATTCATCTGCAGATAAACGTCGTTTAATGCAAACACAAAACATCGCATCGAATTACGGATTTATCGTACAACTTTATTTGTTTCTACAGTTCCCACCGAACGTTTAATTTTACAATTTTGAAGAACTAAGAAAAAATTGCTCAAGGGGATAAATTGTTCCGTGAATATCCCCTATTCAAAGTAATTGTAAATCTAAATTTTCGTTAAAATTGGGAAATTGCAGAAAGAGATGAAAGATCATTTCTTAGTCATAGTGACGTATATGGACCCGTCATGGAAAACCATTATTCTGGACAGTGGGACTAGCCCCCCGCACCGGATCTGAGAGTTACAGGCTCTTGAATGTATATTGGACCACTCTGTATGTTACGTAGGCCACCTGCACCCATGCCCATGTAGTTACTATGACGGGTTATCTAACATAAGTTTGATGTGTGGGGAAAATATGAACAAAGTTTTCATTGAATCAGATGTGGAATCATTCGCGACTCATAGATACACTAGTCACTATCTTCCACAGTGTTCATCATAACCTGTATTCATGTTGAAAAGGGAAACATTCCTAGGGAACATTGAAAGAAATATTTTTTGAATTGAAAAACCTCGATGAAAAATCAGTACTTTTGTGAATTTATGACAGGAAACAACATCTTCACCCCAGCTGAAGCCACATTGGACATTAAATTTCCCCATCGAAACTCAAAGAAAAAAATCTGAAAGTGAAAATTTTATTTCTATTCCAGTCTTAATTAATAACCATAGATGGAAGAGTTGAAAAAAAATGGTTTACAAGAGTGCTTTTTTTCGGCAAACTTTTTTTCATCAAATTAATCTACAGGGTCACTCACGGTCGATAGTTGGCTAATCGTTTACGGAGAACGGGAAAATTATTTTGAAATTTTCGTTTCTTCGGTAGCTAATTCTGCTCTATCGATCTGAACTATTTTCAGAGCCATGGAGTGCCTTTCATATTGGAAAGTAGAAACAACTTTTATACTCAAATGAGACACCCTGTATTTATTTCATTTTTTCGCTTTGATATTTATTGCTTTCCGATTATTTTGTATGATACTTCTCGATACCTATCTTCAGCGGTTTCCGAAATGTTGATTGAATTCCTTTTTTTGTACCCAATATACCCTTACAAAACAGGGATGTCCTTTCATGTACCGGGTACAAGGACATGATTGGTTGTCCCATTTATGTCTCTGGTATTTGTGATATCCATTATCATATACAGTTTGCTTTTCAATCAATCTGAAAAAAAAAATTTTTTTATTGAGCATCGAAAATGTATCATGAACAAATTTTCATAACTTTCAGTTTCATTTCCAAATAACTATGGGTTTTTTTTTTTGTCAAACGGCAAAAGTTTATTGGAATTTTTGTTTTCAAGTTTGACTACAACCACTGGATTTGTAGTCTTATAAATGAAAACCATCGAAATTTCATAAAGAAATATTTTATCAATGAAGTTATAACAAATTCAATTTTGGAAACAAAGTATTTGATTATAATTTTATTTAGATTTTAAACATATTTGAAACCGGCAACACGCCCATGAAAAAAGAAGAACACCAGTGAACTTGTACAGTGAAGATCTGAAGTCAAGCCCATTCCGTTCTACAGTTATAAGAATGGTAATGTGAGATTTGTGTGGAAGCGATTTTGTTATAAAAAAATCTGACTAGGCCACTGGATTTGTAAATTATATTCCTTAAAATCATTTATTCAAGTGTAGGTTATAAGTGTATTCGAAAAAAAAGAAAATTGAAATTCATTTTCAAGTTATACAGTAGTACATTCTTCCATAGCCATAAAAAACAAATGAACAGAAACAAGCTTTAAAGTATTTACTCAACATTAGAACGTCATTAAGGAAAACTGAAAACTAAAATGAACATTACTGTAAACAAATATTAGTAGTCAGATTTTATTACAAAATCGCTTCAACCTCAAATCATCATAGTTCATATGATGGTCAAATTTGTTAACATGATCCGCCAGAGCACATCTTTCTGATGGTGCCTGCAATCACTTTTGTGAGATGTTAATCTCTGTTTCAATAATCTTGCAGTTTGACCAATATGAACTTTGTTGCAATTTTGGCAAGGTATACTATATATAACATGCCTGCTGTCTAGAATTGGAACTCTGTCTCCTCACTTTGGAATATATAGACTCAATTGTAAGAACTGTTTTGTTAGCTATTTTGATATTCCTATGGCTTTGAAAAGTCTAGCAAGTCTTGGGTAAAATATCTCTTAGATATGGTAAGCAGGTAAAATACAGGGATAGTATTGAGAGTAGTCCCTCGATATATTATGATTTATATGGACTATGTTGTGGTTCTATAATAGGTGATGTGTTGAACAATATACTTTTTATTAAACTTGGAGGGTAAGAATTGTCTAAAAAGAGATTTCTTTACCTTCAACAACTACGACCTACACTTCCAGTTACTATAGAAACCGAAAACGTCGAACAATCCGTACCATTTCCTGGACACCAGATTCGTACGTTCCAATGAGAAAAAAATATGATAGATTGGTATCGGAAGAATGGCCTGGAAGATATTTAAACTATCTGTCCTACCACAAGCATTCGGTGAAAGTAAATCTGGTAAAGCAAATGAAAAACAGGGTTCTGAGAATCTCAGAAGTAAGTTTCCATAGAAAAAATCAAATCCTCTAAATCTTTTAGAAATTTTTACCCTTTGTAATCAATTTCATATCTTTTTCTATAATTTTTCCCAAGTTTTTTTAAATATGTTTTTGGCCGAATAGTAGAGCAAGATGGTCTGAAAAAATGTTATCCAAAAATTTATTTTAGTTATGCTATTCACATGAATCAAATAAAAATATTGGGGCCAATACTGAACCTTGTGGGACTTCAATTGTGCATTGTTTTTTTAGTTTAATTTTTATTTTCTTTATAATTAATATTGATACGATTTTCAAAATAATTTGGAAAGGTTTAAGAGTGACCTTTCTTTTCCCAAATTATTCAGAATATCTAATAAAAATGTATGATTGACTGTATCAAAAGCTCTTTTGATATCTAAAAAATTGAGCCCTAATTGCTCTCATCTAAGGTTTCATATATATCTTGTATGAGATCACTTACTGCATTTTTGTATTAGAATTTTATATGAATTTTAACTAAAAATCTCAATCCCAAAAAACCTCGACAAACCAATTTTGTGAGTTTTGTGAGTTTTGATAAAAAACCATTATCTCCGACCCAAAACACTCACATACCAATTTGAATAGTATCGGCCATAAACCTAAATCTGTCCGCCCATCTTGAGCCCCATTTTGTTTTCCATAACAAAACTCCATGAGCCACCATTTCAATTCCATAAATTTGACCAAAAAATCATATTCTCCGACCTGAAAACCCCCCCATACCAATTTTGAATCGAATCCGACAATAATTACAAAACTTGTCTGCCATTTTGAGCCACCATCTTGAATTTTCAAATTATGACCAAAATTCACAAATTACCTCTCCCTTAAACCCCACATACAAATTTTTTATTCGAATCGTACCATAATCACAAAACTCGTCTGCCATCTTGTAGCCGCCCTTTTTTTTTCCCTAACAAAAATTTTATAATATATTACACCAATTATAATACCGCCAAATTTCAGCTAAATGGATGCGGAAGTGCTCCAAAACGGATTTAACCGGAAAAATGATAATGACACTATGACATACGAACGAAAAGTTCAAATAAAATTTTAAAAAATTTTTTCCCTTTTAACAAAAAAATAAAAATTTTTAAACTAAACGAACAAGGCGGAAAAAAACAAGAAATAATTATGTTGCCGGCGGTGAATTCATAATTTTGAAGTAATTTTAAATGTTCGTTGATTGTTTGTTTCGCGACTCAAAAATTAGTTTTACTTAGTTTAATTTTTATAAAAAATTTAAAAATTTTCGTTCCGTATTTCGTGGTTTTTAATTTTGTTAAAAGTTTTATTTTTAAATTTTTTATGGCTAAAATATACCAATTATACCTATTTTTTTTTTTGATTATTTCCAAAATACTTACCCACCTTATTTAAACCCTTTACCATTAAATAATTGATTATCTACTTTTACATTTGTTGTAATATAAATTATTTTTGTTGTTCTTTGGTTTATTCCATTACTTTTTTATATCATTCCATCCTCCAAGAATATATAATGGTTTTGGAGGATGTGGAACAGAAAAATGGTAGGGTCTTTGTCCACGTATGTTTTGCAAGGGAAAAAACAATCATCCTATTTCTACCCGAAGGGTAAAATTCCATTCGAAATCTAAATATAAGGTATCCTATCTAAAAAAAAAAATCACCAAATCAAAACCCAGAAAAGTTTGCCGTGAATCGTTAACGGACCAGAATTCAGGGGTAGTATCAAATCCTTCATTTTGGGGTTCCCCCTTGGGGATTTCATTTTTAAATTAAAAACCACCTTCGAATACACCTATCCACGAAAAAGAATTTGGGGAAAGGGCCCCCAGTAAAATTATGCGTGATCATACAAAAAAAAAATATGGAAAAAAAAATGGGTTATAGAGAACCTCCTCCTTTTTTTGGGGCCCAAAAAAAAAAAGTCGGATCCCCGTGTCCTATACGGTTTTTTAAGGAGTGTGTGGAGTGTATCCTTTTCGGGGGTTTATGATTACCCCATACCCATTTCTTATCCCTAGGGGTGGATCATTTCGACAGATATGTCCGGGATGGACCCTTTAGTTTTTTCCCTGCGTATACTGACGGCCTTTTGTGGACGGATTTTTTCCACTGTTCAAGGAAGTTCCAAGATATTTGGCGGTATTTAAAAAAAATACTGCATATATTTACCCATAATAGTGCATCAAATTATTTTTAAGTAATTTTACCCCGAGGAAAGGGGAATATACCGTTTACCATCTCCCCGAGAAAAGGCAAGAGCGCTTTTTTTATTTCAAAATTTTTTTTTTTAAAGGGAAATTTCCCATTTTTGGGTTTTATTTATTTGTTTTTTTTAAGGGTTTCAAGGACAAACTGAATAATTTGAGGAACTAAACAGGGGAACAACACAACATTACCAGAGCATTTTCGAAGTTTTTGGTATTTAAATAGGCGAAAGAAAAAATTTCTAAAGGAATTTTTAAATTTTTATGATGTATCAATTTTCTTCAAGGGAGCCAAAAAATTTTAAAATTTTTTTTAATGTTTTTTTTTAAAATTTTAGGTTGAGGTGGAAAAAAAAATCTAGATGACATAATTTTTTTATATGCGTTCACATCTAATTATAAAGTGCGGCCATAGGGGTGGATTAAATTCATTTTCAGGGGTTTTAGATTTGTTTGAAAAAAACAACAGGTCGATTTCGGGTCAATTTAATTTTTCAGTAGGGGAAATACCCCTTCCCCTTCCGAATCATAATTAAAAAAGAAAGGGGTCGGGGAAAACCTTTTTAATGGGTTTTTTATTTTTTGTTCGGATGGGGGTTTTTTTGGGAAACATAACTAAGAAAATATTTTTAAAAAAGTAAAATTCTAAATTTGTGAAAAGGGGGAAAATAAGTAAAAGTTTAGGAAGTATTTTAAACTTTTTAAAATTTTAAATTAATGTTAAAATAACCATTCACTTCTTGACAAAAGCAAGTCGTTTTTAACTGTACCCGTTTTGTGGACCTCAGAGTAACTTCTTCCGTTATCCTAACTTTTAAATCTGCAATATTGTCTGGCTTTGGAATATATTTTTTATTTCAAATAACCCCATGAGAAATTATCGGTGTTTACTTATCTGTTTTTAAACGCGAAAAAACTTTTTAAACCCGAAAAGTATTCAAAAACCCACATAAATAATGAAATCAATCTAGTAGACCACGTTATTTTGATATGGCTGATATATCAGCGTTTAAAAATATTTGTGTGTTCATTTGATTCAACTATGGCTCATTTACCCGGGAAACAAAGAATAAACATTTAAAAAGGATTGATGCGTAATGAAAAAAAACCCGTGTTTAGTTTGATAAATATTTAATAAATTACTCTGGTCAACACGTCTCACAGTCTACAGCTAGTGAGATGGGAAACAAAATTTCTTTGATACTGGGAAAATAATACTATTCAAAACCATCTAAATGTTTAAATTTGGGGATGGGGAAAAAAAGTTAGATATATGTTAGCGATTGAAAAACCGCATAGAAAAAATAGACAACCTGCCACCGACAATGATGTGGGTAAATCATCGATATTGAGAGCTTTACATAAAAAAAAATACCATCCTGAAGTTTAGTTGGTTCCGAGAAAAATTTGAGTTTATCGGGATGGGAAGGCACAATTCTAAAACCCGATGTTTTTACACAATGGCAGATTGATTTCATAAAGGGAAATTGTTTTTCTGATGTGTTATTTTTCATTCACAAAAAATTTTCCGGGGATGTGAGGCTCAAATAATACCCCAAAACAAACAAAATATTCCCCCATTTTTGGGAAGGACAGTTAGGGAGGTTTATCTTATTTTAAACCCCTTTACAGCCTACATTAAAAAACTTTTTCTGATTTTAAAATGATCCAAATGAAAAGATCATAAAAAGAGTCACCGATTCAAACGTATTGAAATATATTTTGAACGAAGTTTTTCCAAGGGTGGATTGAAAGATTTAACCATTGAATGGGGCCCCTTGATCCCTGGTGAGTCTCTTTGATTAATTTTTTATGGTGAAATATTGGGGGAAAATATTACAAAAATACCAGACAAATTGAGATCCAAAAATAGATAAAGGAAGAAAAATTAAAAAATAAACTAAGGGGCCCCCCAAAAAAAATTTTGAGAATTCAAATCGACTTGCTTATTGTCACCCAAAGGGAAAGGGTCATTGAACATTTGATTTAATTAAAAAAGAATTAAAAAATACTTTCCCAAAATTATGGGGACATTATTTCCTTTCCCCACGTAAAAAAGAAAATTTTTTTCATTTCAAAAAATTTGTTATGAAGTACCCCAAACCCTTTAAAACTTAATATTTCGAAACAAAAGAAAAACCTTCGAGCAAGTACCAATTCCCAAAGTAAAAAAGTGTTAAATAGATATAAAGCCCAAAAATATTTTTCGTACTTTTCCCGATTCCCAAAAGACGTCTAGAAAAAGTTTTGAGGGTTTATTAGGAACGTAAAAAATGGGATTGTTAAACAAAAAAAAGATTTAAAAAGAAGTTCTTTTTTGTTAACAAAATAAAAGATATTAAGGAAAATTTTGAAAAAAAAAATCCTGAAGGAGAAGAAATTTCCAATGAAAAAATCCATTCCCAAAACCTTTTTCCATTATTTTTAACTGAAATAGGCCCATGAAATGTTCATTTTTTTATTTTTTGGGGAAATTTTAATATTCTAACAAAATTTATTATTTATTAACTAAAATAAAAATTTACTTTAAAAAAAATATGAATGTATTTTTTTAATTTTATATTTTTTCTAAAATATTTTTAATTATTTTTTTATACTTTATTGTTAGAAACCCCCAAAAAACTATAAATCGAAAAAGGAAATTATTTAAATTACATTATTTTGTTTAAAGAAATTTAAAATATATTTCCATAAACAATACAGTAGTAGTAAAATGAATGAAAAAAGATCAATGGCAGAATGTTAATTGGTAAGTATAAATTTTTAAATAGTATATTATTTAAACAAAAAACTATATTGCTTTAATTTTTAGGAAAATTTGAAAGATATTTTTATCATAGAACAAAAAAGTTCCTGAGTCCGTAGCTGTATCTATATTATTTAACGGGGGTTTAAAAACTATGGAATTTAAAAAAAAATATAAAAAAAAAACTAAATTTTTATAAAAAAATGTTATAAAACTGATAAAAAATGTTAAGAATTGATTTTGGGGGTTTATTTAAGATAAAAAATCTTTAAAAATATCCGAATGTCATTTACCTTTATCTCTTAGTTCAAAAGATAAAAATTTATAACTTGAAAAAATTGGGAACGGCTGTACTACCATATATAATATGGTAAAAAAAAATACAAAAATTTTTTTTTTTTTGTATACTTGTTTTTACATAGGTAAGTTTTTTTTGTATTTTTTGAATTTTTGAAAAAAATATACCGTTAATATTATTTGTTTAAAAACAAATTGGGGTTTTAAAAAAAAAAATTTAAAAATTTTTTAAAAAAAATGTATTTCTGTTAGTTCATTGAAAAGGTCAATGATGATTTTAGAATAAAATATTCCCTTAACAATTATTTAAAAAGAAATATAAAAAGATAGAAAAACAATAAAAAATTTTTTCGGGAAAAATTTTTGGGATCATGATTTAAATTTATCAAGATGGTAAAAATTTTTAAACCCAAAATAGTCTGTTCGTTTAAAAAACAATTCTTAAAAAAATGACGTATTTTTTCCAATGTTAATTAATACCTATATTAGAGCAGAAACAGAATGAAAAGGATTTTACTAAAAAAACAATTTTTGATAATATTTTTTTTTAATTTTTAAAAATTATATAAAAAATAATAAATTTTTAATTTTTTTTTTTTTGATGTTTCATTGAGTACGTGAATAAAAAGAACCACGGAGAAAAATTTTATAACCAACTATTTAAACCCCTTTTAAAAGTCAAAATTATAAAAAAATTTAAAAAATTTTTAATTTAACAATGGTGTAACTTTTGAAAAATGACATAAAAAAATTTTTACCAAGGTTTTTTTCTTTTCCCAAAGGTCTAGATAACATTATTATTAAAATTTTTAATTGTTATTTAAAAATTATTTAAATTTTAGGTGATATAACGGTTTTGACGGTGCGCCATGCTGAAAAGGATTCAGGAAGCCCATTTTCGGCGTTAAAAATAGAATAGAGTTCCGGAGGGGGATTTTTTTTGGGAAATTTTCCCTCCCTTTCAGGATCTTTTCATAATTCCTTAAATATTATTATTTAGAAATTATTAAAAAACGAAATACTTTTTTTAATTTATTGAATAATAATCGCAATTTTTTATGCTAAAAAACCCTTTAAAAAAAAAAAATTTTTTCAGACTTTCATTCCGTCAATATTTCCCTTAAGGACCCTTTATATCTATTTAAACGTTTTGAACTTGGATTGGGACTAGGCAAAGACTCATCCCAAAAATGTTTGAGGGATGCTCAAAAATTCAGAGTGCAAAAAAGTAATATTTTCATACTTAAAAAGTCAAAAATTGGGGCAAGAAACGACGTTTGGGTTTTTCAAACAAATACATAATAACCCTAAAATAAAATTTATTCAACCCCGGGGCCGACTCGTTATATGGGTTCTTGATCAATGAATGGGAGCATAAAATGGGGGGTGGGTTTTGTTATCCCTACATTCCAATGTAACAAAACATTATTAAAAACCAGAACGATGAATTTTCATGTCCCTCGATGAAGAAAAAGGATTTCCCAAAATTTGTATTCCATGCTACAAATATTGATTATGCTGCCAACATAACAATGATGTTCTGATACGGGCATATTAATTTATTATGCTCGGAAATAGCATCATCAAAAGCCCCAAAAAAATTTGATAGAAAAGGTCCGTAAAATAGGCGACGTATGATTGATGGATAAATCTATAATTTTACGAGACGAGTTTGGAGGGTCCTGTCTTTCCCGCATTCACCGGATGCGATTACAATCCAGCGTTTTTAGAAACACCCTTCAAAAAATTGTCAACGCAGAAATATAGAAGGCATTTTCAGCTCGGAAAATATCTTTTTAATAAGGAAAAGTTTTAAGATAAGAAGTATACCGGTTTTTACTGGACGAAAAGCCTTTATCAACGATTTGAATGAAAATTTGTAATAGACATGAGACAATTTATGAAAACAAAAAAAAGGCGACTTCCGGTTTCGCCAGAATAGCCACTAACTTTGATTTCTGAAGAAATCCTGTATGGGTTTAAATCAATTTACGGACAAAAAGGTAAATTTTTTATTTGCAAAAAAAAAAAAAAATTTTTTTTTTTTTTTAGCCCAGGAGCCATAAACAGGGGTTTAAAAATTCACTAATTACATCAGTAACTCATGTAAAACATTTAATAAGTCAAAACAAACCTTTTTATTAAATTTAAATTTTCTAACGATTTTAACAAAAAATAGTTTTTCTAAAAGGTACCCAACCCTTGCCCTTTGTATAAAATTTAATCAAAATTAAATAAATTATTGTCCCCTTTTTTTTTGTTTAAAGAAATATTGAACCAAAATTATATTTTATACGATGCCTCTAAATCTGTTCAAAGCAAACCGTTTAGGTTTATGAAACAAAGGATGAATATGGAAAAAAGTATCACAATTATGTCAGGAAAATCTTATACTAGAATCTGTTCTTATTTAAAACCGCACCAAAAGGATATATAACGATAATGGGCCCAAATTAAATGAGTTATCCGTTTGGGGGTTTAGGGAAATGAAAGGTACCCTGGAATCATGAAAACAGTAGCTGATAAGGGGTCATGTCAAAGTGAAAACCAATTTGTCATCTTGTTTGGTTAAAAAGTTTTTTGAAATGGAAAATACCTCGAACAAAACAAATCGATATGATATTGATATACGGAGAATGTCAGAAGAACTCTTAATGCTAGTATGTTAAGTTGTTTTCGTTATCCTTTAAGACGTCATCAAGGACATATTCGGGAAAATTTGGGAAATGATGTAAGAAGAACCAGCTGATCAAAACCACATCCACTTCCATCGTCAGTGAAGAAGCGAAACTTGTTTATTTTCCCCTTTTTTCCCATCTGCCCAGCGAGAATTAAAGAATGTGGGATCAGCAGGAAGTGCAAGAAAAGTATTAACATAAACATTGCCTTAAATAGTTTGCACAGCATCTAAAAAAAAAACCAAAAAGAGACTAACTTATTGTTATGGGTTTTTGTCATCATGTTTTTAAATTTATGGTCTGTCTAAAAAATACTCTTCAAAGATGTGTCTAGGTTTTAGAATGATGGTATGTTAATGGGAATAATCCAAGGATTGGGCCAAGAAAATCCAAGTTTAAGAAGGTAATTTTCAAAAAAAGATTTGGAATAATTGTTTTAATAGAATCATGGGGACAAGAATCATTGAAAAATTTTTTCCGGGGGCCTTTGACGCCAAAGATATCTAAAATTTTTTAGAAACATATTCAAAAAATTTATCAACGATTTACCTGGGGAACATCAGGAAAAATTTTTTCAAAAGATGGTGAGACCCCCCTAAGCTAAAAATGCTGGAAAATATTTTAGTAAAAATTTTATAGAGATGGATTGGAAAAAAAAATCCAACAGATAGCCACCCAAAGGATCGCCCGATTTAACCCTCATTGATTTTATAATGGGGTCAAGGGAACCGAAGTATACCGAGGAACAACTTTTGGAGCCCGGGAATAGTTGGGCGCTTTTCCCGAAATTCCTGGTCACGAACTGATAAATGTGATGAGGTACAATAAATTGAACTATTATGTGTTAAAAAAAACGTAGCACTTCAAAACATACCCCATTGGTCATAAATAAATGAAATGTTTTTTCGATGGTTGTGAAACTCCCCCTTGAAAACAGGATAATGGTGGTAAGTAAATTTGTAAAGTGAATGTTCCCCCTGTTTTAGCCGTTATATTTATTCAAACAGTTTGATTATATAAAGTTATCCTTTTTTGTGGTTATGATCAATAACAAATTGTCGATAAATTTTTTTTAATTCCCTTGTTACCATTCTGAAGTAAAATTTTGAATTTTTATGCCCCCTTTTGTTTGATGGCTCCCCCAACTTTTGAAAGTAGTTAAGATAATGTATATCGTTGAATTGGTAATTGAATTCCCCTATCGAATGGCAAGATGGCCCCTTGGGAGGTACCCCTTTGAAAAACTATTTTTTGTTAAAACAGATCTTATCGAGAATGACTACGGTTACATGTAATTGGTATATATTTTAACCCGTTTTGGCTTCTTATAAAAAATATTTGAATAATTTTTATTTTTAAATAAAAAAATTTTGGGAACCCTGTCTTTGAAATTTTAATGTAGAATCCCAAAACATCACATAAGGTGTTTCCCTTTGAAAAATCGAAATGGGTGGCTAAAAAAGTTTAAAACCCGAAGTCGGCCATTTGTTTTCATATATCCCTTTAAACGAAATTGTGTCCATATCTTTTTGAAATTTCATTAAATCGGTTGAGGAAGGAGATAGGATGGCCCCTAGTCCCTTGGTTACCCGGTATAAGTGGTCCATAGGTATGAATAAATAATTTTAGCGTTATTATGTATTTCCCCGAAACAGGTCGATTTCATTGTCAATTTGAGATTTACAGGTGAAAAAAATTTACCCTTTCTTGCAGTCCTCTGAATTTGAGCATTTCTCAAAATTGGTTTTCCCAAATCGGTTCAAAAGTTTAATTTAAATCGGTTGATAAGTGAAGGAGATATGGCATGGCTAGTCCCATTTCACCCGTATAGGGGGACATATACCCATCATAGAAAAACCAATACATTTGGGTCATAGTACCGATTCGAGATGTTTTCAGAATTGTATGGTGAAAAATGTTAATAAACCCGACAAATCAAAAAATTTGACTCACGTTTGCCACCTTGTAAAATCAGAACAGGAAAAGAATTATGGAAGGCAGAACTCCCGCAATCGGGACAAATTTAAACCCCAGCATCAGTCAAGTTTCGAACCTATTTTAATTGTGCTGGATAGATCAACAAGCTAGTAGAATTCAAAAAATGGCCCCAATTACCAAAGTTGAATATGTTTAAACTAAAAGGAGAATCGAAAGATAAAGTATTCAACTATACGGGAATAATTCTTTTATAAAAATTTTATTTTTTTAGATGATGGAATAGATTTTGGGATCATACCAGCGAGGGGGGATGAAAATGATCAGTCAGATTATGTAATAAAAATCCTATTGTACCCCGATTTTAAAAGATAAAACTAAAACAAGATTCTAATTAATTTATTTATATCTATCTCTCATGTTAACCTCAACACGTCAGTTTTCTCCCCCCCTATTATATATACAAACGTTTCAGAAAAAACCCCCCATTACCCCGAACGCCGTCCGCCACACCAACACTTCTCAAACCCTTCTTTAAACTCAGTCACCCTCGGGGCCAGATTTTTAGTGTTTTACTACTTTTCCCGGGTACACAGATGGGAACGGAATTCCGGGGGTCTGGTTTTTCCCTTAAAAAAAATTCCAAAGGTCTGTGGGGTTTTTAAATACAGCCCTTGAACTGAACGGGTGCACAAAAAAGCCGAAGATCTTCATCTTAATTTAAAACTTTCTGATCCTATACTTTATGGATAAAAAGGGGAAAAGAAATTTTTCCCATAGAAAATTTAAAATGTAAAATTTTAAATATAATAATTTTTTTTAAATTTTCAACTTATCAATTTTCATTTTAAATTTTATGACACAGGTCATGAAAATCTCAACAATATTTTTCTAATGAACAAAAGGAAGGGAAAATTTTATCCGTTCATAATTTCCTGCAAAATGAATTAACAAAAATTACCTTTCAAACTTTTGAACCCCAGAGACCATTTATTTTACAATGCAAAATTTATTTTTTCATGTGGGATTTAAATTCGTCCATTTTTATTTATGACCAAATCCCATAAAAACAAATTTATGGGTTACTGTAATATTTCCTTGAGCTTCGGGAAAAACAGAACCATTTGTCATCAATGCCTAAACATGGAGTTTCCAGACTCCGGATTCTTAGCTGAGTCCCCAACCCTGCAGGAAGAGCAGTATTGGGATTTTTAAAAAGAGACAAAAAACTTTATTTTTACTAGATTCATAATTATTTAAATGGGACCAGAACTTTAATCCCAAATTTAAAAGCCCTATCTGTATATTAGTTTTATCGACATTTTTTTTAGAGGGAAAACCCACTCTGCAAGTTTTCCTTGGGAAGTATTTTTTTTTTTTTGAGATCTAATTTGAAGTTTGCTAACTCTCTTTTTTTCCATGCATCACAACTCAGGACTAAAAACGGCATAATGTAATTCGAGGTAAAATTAATGATTTGAAAATTTTTTATTTTCTTGGAAAAAATTTGGGTACCCCCCCCTTTAGCAAAATAGATGCAAAAAAAAACTTTTTTTTCCAATCCCAGTCCGGACGCCATGAATTTATTAACTTCAAAAAACCTCCAAATCAGAAATAAAAATGGTAATCCTCCCAATGGTGGAAAGGCCCAAATTTATTAAAATAAATGAAATTACGAGGTCAAATGGTGACAGCCTCTTCGTAGTGATAGGGGAAATTTTTTTATCTATATTCTGGTTCAACAATACCCCTTGAGTAATCAAAAAGGGAAAAACAAATAGAATAACTTGATGGCTGAAAGTCACGGGGTTGATATAACACTTGTGCATTCTCACAGCTGAATCGAATTTTTAAGTATTTAAGCACGAAATAAAAATCAATTTGGCGTTTCGCCAACCGATAAACCCCCCAAAGGGTTTTTAAAAAACGGTGTGGTATACAACAGGGCAAATGATGAAGGTGTCTTGATTACCCAATCAAATCTACAAAAATTTTCAAAGGTTTAAACACAATGTTTCAATTTACGGTTACCCTACCATTTAAAAAGTTTTAAAGCCTTACTTAGAAAACTATTTTCATTAAATTGCGATTCGCAGAACGATTTCAACAAAAACGGGCCTGCCCGACGGGAAGGTAAAAAGGGGGGTGCCCCTTTTCGTGAAGGAAAGCCAATTTTTTTAAATTTTGGGTTTTTTTTCCACCGACCAAAAGAAAAAATCTTACAAAAAAAAATATAAAGAAAAAAACCCTTTTGTTCCCCGATTGACATAGAACTGGACCGAGCAGCTTTTCCTCCATGAAAAAAACAAAAGTCTTTTTTTACTTATTTGCTAAACAAAAAAGAAAAATATTTTGCCTTTTTTGTACAGAGCAAAAAGTCAGAACCCCATTTTGCTCGGTTTTTACATCCAGTAGCTTTGTACATTTAAATCCATTTTCTAAAGGGGGATTTTTATGTTGCCATTCCATAATTAATGTTAATCCCCAAAAAGGGAGGGGGCGGGCCCAAAGTTACTGAAACTTTTGTTACTCTTAGTAACGGAGCTTGGAAAAAATGTTTTGTTGCAGTATAGTCTTGTCAAACTTGTCACATTTTTGTGTGGATAAACTACATCAATATATTGATTCATTAATAATATGAAGACAATTTACAAACTGTACAAAAAAAAGTTTTTACCGTTTCAGAAACTCTTGTGATATTATCATATATAAGCCATCATTTTGCCCTTCTTCCACATTTTGTTTGATAAACTTCATTGATATATTTATTTATTAATAATACAGCATAAATTGCTAAAACTTAGAAAGAATTATAAATTGCGCAGCTTTTTTGTTTTCATAAGTTATAGTAAATATGAAATTGCCAGAACAGCCTCTTTGTTACTGGAAATGCGATCAATTTTTTACATCACCAAATAAATTCACTCTTATTTCTAAGCAGCTGGAAATTATGTGAGTACACAAAAATTTCAGAGATGTATTTAAAGATTTCCATTTTATCAGATATAATATAGTTTGAGTGTCTAAAAATGACGCTTATATAGCAATGAAGATTAGACAGCCATTTAGAAGAAGTCTTTGACTCAACCAATTTTCTTATGTAAAAAGTGCGGTGCTTCTGGGACATCAGTTGTTCTAACGCCACTATGAAAAAGTAAGAGAAAAATGTTTTGGTCAACGATCATTTATATTATATTTTAACTTTTTAGTCTTTATTGCTATATAAGCGCGTGTTTTTTAAGTTTTTTCAAAAGTATTATTTTACTTTTATCTTCTCAGTCCATATTGCTGTTGTAGCACTTAAAAAAGACTCTTCGATTTATTCATATCCCCATGCGACGGAAGTTTTACGAGATTGGGTGAATGAGTGTATGCTGCATTTTGGTGAATCTAACATTCGCTATATCCTTTGAAATGTAAATTATTTTTTTCTGACGATATTGTGAGAACATCAGGTCTTAGCTATGAAATGTTTGTATTGTCATCGGTTCTTGATACGTACATACAGCCAGAAGCTAGTAAAGCGTGTATATAAAACTCTTCCCTTCTGGGAAGCGACTTTACGCAGTTATGTACTATAAGAAATGCTTTTTTATATAAATATTTTCCCTGCGCCTTATCATTTTGGATTTACGTAGCCAGCCTCCATCTAATCTATAATGGTTGCATTGTTTGCTACCGGAGTGAAACCTGTAGATTTCCCAATCAAAACGTATCGATCTCTGCCCTGCGGCCATTCGAGCCCTCATTTCCTAAAGTCACATCATGTCAGATCTATTCCCGATATCGATACCGAAACATTAACTTCAGACGTGTCTGTATATATCGAGATAACCAAAACAAATCTTCAGATCTCCGACATGAACTCAGAGGCCCTCGTTACCTTTGGGAGAGCGACGGCGACGGTTAGAAACTTACAACGTATCCGATGGGTTACCAATATTTGCACAAGATGCCGACCATTTGATGAGCAAACATGGCGGGCCCTCACTGAAATCAAACTTGTAAATCCTGAGAGGAGCTTTCGTCCAAGCAAGTGACGACGCCCGGGATGCTGTTCGCTGATTGATTTTGTTTCATTGTTTGCACGCTCACGGCGAAGTTGTATTTGGTGCAGAAATCCAACCTCGATGATGGCGCTGTTTGCCAGGAGCTTCATCTGCAAATAAAAAATTGAACAATATAAAAAGGCAGTAGACTCATCATATTGGCTGTATCTATTCGACACAAATGTACTAAATAAAATCGCGCTTATTATGATCATGATCAAGATGTGCTTGTTCTTTCGAAATGTGTTTCATCCCCTAATTACAGTTTTTCGTACGCATCCGTAATCCTGCCCTAGGCTATTAGCCTGTATGATTGGAATGTTCCGAACGTCGAACTTATCTTTATGTTTTGGTGTCATATGCCTTTTGTGTTATATATGCATAAAAATCAAACGGCTTTTCTCCTAACCTTAGTACAACCTTCGGTCTGGTGCGTGAGAAACAAAATTCAAAAATTTTTATGTTTTTTTCATTTTGCCCCTTGGTCAAAAATTTATCCAGAAACATGCAAAATTTAGTGGAATTAGAGTGTATATATGACCGGCAGAAAGTACGCATCATATGTGAATTTTTTAAATATAATATTTTTGACAAATGTCGATACATGCAATCGTTTGCATCAAAAAGAAACATCAAGAGATGTTAGCATAGTAAAGCTGTTCGTCTTTTTCTTGTTTATGCAAAATTTTTTTTTAAATTATGTCTCAAAACACACTTATTTGAAAAATATGAAAATGTTATTTGAAAAAGTTGTTGAAAACGAGATGGTAGCTATGTACAAGTTTTGAAAAATATAGATGAAAATAAAAACTACTTTTGCCAGTACTCTAATTTGGAAAATATTACTTCTGACAAAGAAACTCATTAGTAAAAGCCAAAAGTAATATTTTGAATGATATATTGTGAAGATTCAATTTCAGCTTACTTCTATTTTATCTGAAGAAAATTTTAAATCTGTGATTTGCCATGTGTTCAACTTCTGCTTCATAAGAGGTCACAGAAATATCTTCAGTATTATTGTAACCTGATACTTGTTTAATATTGGACAAAGAACTATGTATCTACAGAATTTTAATATAAATTTCTTATTAGAACAAAAATTGATTCAATTCTTACATAATTACATTTTATAATAAATTTAGAAGCTGAAATAATTATAAACCAAACAATTCAATGCATACTGAAAGTTTGTAATGTCCATTACTCGACGTGTCTACCCTGACGTTCATCACATGTATTGTTTGGGATTTCTACTTCTCTGGACACATTTCCTGCAGCATTTGTGGTGTAAATGTTGATATATATTGTCGTGTCATTTTCTAAAATGGTCAGATATTATGGAAATGGCCGATGTTCATAAACCCTACTTTAAAGGTCCCCCCCATAAAAAAGAAATCCAAGGGGCGCTAACGGGTTTGCAGGCCACGGTTTTCTGAATTTTCCCCTACCCAAATTACGGGAAGTTTTCCCCGTTAAGCCACGCCTGACTTCAGGAATTAAGGTACCGCGCTCCGTCTTTTGAAAAATATCTTTCCCCTATTTGCGGATAATCCATGAAACAAAAAACATAATTTTAAAAACACAAAAAATTTTTCGACTAAGGTTCCCCTAAAATAAAGGGCCCCCCGATCGGTTGCTTAATATGCCGCCCCAAAACATTAGTTTCGAAAAATTGTTTTTGGGCTCTATCTCCAAAATTTAAAGTATCATCAGCCCACCATCTAACCCCTGAGAACTGACGGAAAAGGTTTTGATGTGCCTCAGGGGGGAAAAATAAAATGTTTGTAGGAAAATGTTGGCATTCTTCAATAAATCCCTTTTTAAACCCCAAAATGAAAAAATTCATGCATCAAAATCTCTAGTGAGAAAGGGGTGGGGGGAAGAAATTTGGTTTTTTGGGGGCACAAATTTATTATTCTAAAAAAATTTTCTATGGTTTTTTCTAGAATCCGGGTTTGTTCCTCCTCCGATAGTGCCATCCTTGGATTTTCGTACGATACAAAACATTAAAAGTTCCTTCCTCATTGGGTGCGTTTTCTTTTGGTTTTGAAAAATTTTCAATCCTGTACTTAAATTTGTTTGAAATACGCAACACAGTAAGTCCATGGATTTTCCCTTTTTTTGATTTTAAAAGCATTGAATATATCTCGCCCTTCTGAACTATAAAAACGCTCACCATTATCAAGAAGCTAAATTTTTTTCTTGCAAACTCAGTTTTTCCCGATCCCATATTGTTAACACACAAAAAAATTGCTTTTAAAATGGGAAAAATAGTAAAGACGATAAAACACCTGGATAAATAATAACACTACTAAATCGTTTGCCCCCAAAATCCTTGTTATTATTCAATTGTTTCATGGCCCTTTCTTGAGGAAATCTGTCGATGCACGCATCAACAATGATAATTGATGATTCCAAAAATTTTTTAAAAAATCTTTTTTTAGTTTGAAAAAAAAATTAAATTTGAAATTATGTGAATCGGACCTTTTTAAATTAACGTATCGGGTTTAAAACGCCCGGGGGAATATTTACAGTGACTCCGCGAAACCCGAATATGGAAAAACCCAAGTTTCATTTTACCCGAATAAAATAGAAGTGGCCAAATTTTTAAAAAAATATATTTAAAATGTTCAAAGGCCCTTTTACTAATGATTTTTCTTTGTCGAAATGTATTTTTAAATTGAAATTTTATTATAAAAAAAATAATATTTATTTTTTTATCTCGATTTTCTTCAAAAAATCGTACATAGCTATAAAATGTCGTTCTTAACAACTTTTTTCAAATAATATTTTCAATATTTTCTCAAAAAAGTGGTTTAAAAAATATTTTAAATTTTTAAATTTCGCCAAACAAGAGGAGACGAAAAGGCACTTTCAACTTATTTTGGGGTTGCTTTGTTGCAGAAGCGAGAATGGATATTCGTCAAAATTTTTTCAAAAAAAAAAATTTTCCCATATGATGCTTTCCTGCGCTGTAAGGGAAATTAACGTTAATTAACGTTCATGCCTGATGAAACAAATCATTTGAACTGTCAATCGGATCGGGGTCAATTAGAATATCAGTTGTTGCCGATGAGTACAATTTCAGGGTAATTAAGAATTAATTATCGTTACCCATATTACTGGTTCAATATTCCAATCCATTTTCCATCAAAAATTCAATTTCCTTTTTGGGTTTGGTTGGGAAAAAACAAAAAAAAACGATTGAAAAGGGGAATATTAGTTTTTTTCCCTTTGTTAGTTCTTTAAAAATTATATGGGGACCCGATTGGGATTTTACGAACTTGATTTCATAATCACGTTTGAATGTTCCCGAACTGAGTGTCGTAACGTTTGCTTTTCTCAAACTTTCCTCCCCTACTATGTAATATGAGATATAACAGCAATAGATCACATTTAAATCTTAGATATGTACACTGTGCGGTTATGACACTGCCCTAATAATCCTTTTATTTCACAGTTTCCCCGGTTCTCTGATTTTCCACCTCAGGATATTATTTGAATATTCTCGATTTGCACATTTAGAATGGGCAAAAAAAAATTGTCGAGGAACGTAAGTAAGGGGTTTATTTTAAATTTATAATCTAGTCCAATTCCCAAAATCGAATGGCGAAAGGTACACAAAAATATTTTTTTTTTTCTATAACTAGGTTCGATTCTATGAATCCTTCGCGTTTTCGTTAGATTTTCCAACAGGTTAATTATTAACAAAAAGCCGAGACTTTAAAGATGGAAATCGTCGAATACAAAAAAATCAAATAGCAGTTGAAATTAACTCAAAAAAATTAGATGTACAAAAAATTCATCAGAGTGGTGAAAAAAAATTTCAATAAAACAAGTGAAGAATAGTATAAAAATAAAATAGTACCAACAAACATTCATGAGGGTCAAGCTTGGTCGTTTGATGGGGACAAAATTTCTAAGATTAAAAAACGAAACAATGTTTGGATATTTTTGATTCAACACAAGTCATTGAAAACGGGATAAAAGGAATCAAGGAAAAAGGAATTGGAAGTTTTTCCATAACTTCCGGCTTCTGACTGTGTGAATCATGGAATAAAAAAAGAAATATTTCTAACTTTTTTTCTTTTTCCCAAAAGGGAGATTGCTTCTGAAAATCTGTTTCCCCAAATTTTCCGGTCTCCTAATGATCGTGGGAGCGTAAAAAAGATTTCGTCGACGAAAATGTATGGGCGAACAGTGAATGCGATGCAGTCTTGCATCAATGTTACGAATGATTTTTTGATGAGTGGCCTTTTCTTGGAAAACATTTTTCTTATCTTTTTCCATTTTGAATTATTATTAAGACTAAAAAAAAAATAAAATTTTCAGTTTCGTTTTTTCTTTGAGTAGGGTTCGGAAAGTAGTTGATTTCGTTAGATATCCACGGAAAGATTACATTTTTTGTGGTTTTTTCGTCCATAAAAATTTTTTATTTCAATTAAATTTTTCCTTTTCAATCATGTCACATTTTGAAAAATTTTATTTCTGATCTAATTATTAGTTCATTCCCCCTTTTCCCAAAAAAACAAACCAAAAAAAAAATCGGAAGTTAAATGCAAATTGTTTCAATTACAACACAATTAATTTTTGAATGCTGGGATTGCAATCTACTTTTAAATTATTAACGGTGTGATTTCTATGACTAAAATAAAAACTGCTCCGGATTACCCCTCGGGGGAAAAGAGATTTGGTGAAGTGGTGGTTTTGGTTGGGGAACATTAGGTTAAATTTGCACTCGGAACACAAATGATTGAGTAGATTAACCACTCAATATATGTATCAATTTTTACATAAAAAAAGGTTTCCCTTTTTCATGAATTGAACCTATGATAAAAAAAGAATATCTTAAAAAAGGGGAAAACCATAGGTCAAAATACTCCATGAGCCTAAATCAAAACGGAAAATTAATCCTGACAATAAAACAGTTTTCTATTGGACTTGCTGTGTTTGGCCCTTCCTTTTGGGTTTTTTTATCTCTCAAGCTTTTTGTATTTTTTTTGAATTTAAGTGTGTAGATGGTTTGCGTCCCTTTTTTTGGGAGTTTTTAATTCAAATTTCAGTTCATCTTTGACTGTAATGTGACCAGATTCAAATGTTCCCAGAACCCCAAAAATTGAGGATATACAAAACGTTTAAACCCAAAACAACCCGATTTTATGCCTTGAAATATTTTTTTTTGGGGGAAAAAAAAAGCCTGGGGATATTAGAGAATCTGTGGGCTTTAAAAGATGATTCAGTCGCTACACTCCCGGGGATATTGGTATGATTTCCATTCAACCCCGAATTAACCCATTTGGTAGGGAATTGTGATAACATATCAGCCGAAAAAATATGCATATTTTTATTTATAGTTGTAACTATATAAACACTTTCTTCATGACAAAATTCGGGAAAAAAATAACAGAAAATACTGTAAAATTGAAAATGAGGCAAAATAGAGAGGAAAAAAATTGGAGGTGAATAAATAAAATTATTTAAAAACATAAAAATGAGAATTTTTCGGTACGATTGTAAAAAAAAAAGATTTGAGTTTTACCTTCAAATATCATTTTTCTCAATGTTTTTTTAATTTTTCTTTTCATGTTTAAACCCAGTAAGAGAGGGGAAATTTTAGGGGGCAATATGTGAAATGGGGTCTTTAAGTGATGTATTGCTTTGGAAAAAGCTTTAAATCCTATATCTGATGTTAATCAATGAAAATTATATCTAAACATAGTTGAATGCGATTTCCGTAGTGATTTATTAGGCAAAAATAGTATACTAAAAAGAATTGAGACCAAATATCACATAACCAGTTTATTTCGAAGTAAGAATTTTGGAAATATTGTCACATGCACATTTTATCCCACTTTGGTGTCCATAGTGAGATAAAATTTTAAATTTAAAAATCAAAGATTTCCCAAATGTCTCTGAATCAATTCTATATTTTTTTGGCGGAATTTATGTGCTCCGATAAATCTGCTAGTTCTTCATTGAAACCTCCTGTATATTATCCTGACCAGAAGAATGGTAAATCTGGGAATAGATGAGTTGATAAATTGGCACCATGAATAGCAACGGGCCTCGAATTGGCCTTGAAAAGCCAACTTTCTGAAAGCGTCGTTTTTATATAATTTTTGGGTCATAAAATTTAATTGCGAAAAACCCTATAGTGTATATTTAATGAAAAATGTCAAATGCTCTCAGAAAAACTATTGGGATAAATGCATCAATAAAGCGGTTATTCATTCTAAGGGGTGAACAGCTTTACACCGAAACCCATGTTGACCGTAAAACTTAAATTTTTTTCTTAGTATTCCTTCTCGTTGTTCATAATTTTTTTAAATTTTGAATAAATGGATTTAATACTGACGCCCCAAAATTTTAATTTTGGATAAATCGGAGTGGGAGAACGTGCTATTTCAAAAAGTGGGAAAATTTTTTTCTATTACAAATTTTGGGGTTTTAAAGGAATAAAAATTTTAGGAAAAAAGGAATAATTCTCTTTACGATTTTTGACCCATTTTCTTTGTTGGATTGTTCGTTTCTGCCCCAAAAATTGGGTTATTTACATTAGTTTAGGAGCTTAGTTATTGAGACTAGGAAGGTTCATTTTATTTTAAAATTTTCATTTCCCGTATTTCGTCGGTTCTTTTTTACTTTTTTATTTTTCAATATTTTGTGGCTGAAATCTACTGATTTCTACTCATTTTTTTATTTTTTCCCAAAAAATACCACTTTTCCATTTTTATCCCTATTACAAGTGTCCATTTTTTTTTGATTTTTTAATATAAATTATTTTTTTTTCTATTTTATTTATTACTTTATAGCATTTCCCCCCCTTTAAGAATATAATAGTAAGATGTAGAGAAAAAAAAAATTTTTGTGCGATCTTGTAACTAATTATGTCCCAATGCACAAGTAAAAAATCTTTTTTAATTTTTTTTCGTCGACCCCTATTTCAAAGTTTTTTCGAATATTACAAAAAAATTACATTAAAGTTTGAAAATTTTCCCTTTTTTTTTTTGTTTTTTTTTCAGTAGATTTTTTTTTTGTTTGTTGGGCCCCTTCTAAAATCGGCCTGGGGCTAAATTCTTTGGGTTTGAGGATTTTCTAGAATATTTGATCGAAACTCAATCCAAAAACTTGTAAATTTGCGAAATTTCCCACTGTACAATTTCCTATGTTTTGGGCGGGTTCTTTTGTATTTTTAAAAATCCAAATATTGCAAGTTTTCCTAGTGAAAAAATGGATATCGAAATTTCACTTTGACCTGGAAACGGGGTCGACGGAAAACATAATCCTGTAGGCCTTGTAAATGATTTTTGAATTTAAGCCTCGCTTTGCTCTGCGTTAAAATATTCGTGGCAAGAAAAATTAATCCCCAGTTGATTAAATAACTAAAAATTGGGATTTTACCCAAATTGGGTCATTTGGACCACGGTTTACAAACTACGTTATATTCCATTGTAAATTTTTCCTTGAAAAGTTAATTTTAAGTAAAGAAAGTCTTATCTTATGAAATTTGTGGGCTTAAAAGCAATGGAACTTTGAACGAATTGAAATATCAACTCGCGTCCCCTAAATTTAAAAGTTTTGGAAACAGGAAACCATTTCAGCAGTCCTCGTTTTTTCCTTGAAACCATATTTTATATTAAAATTCATATCATCTAATTTTTCTGCCCCAGACGAGCCTGACACTTCTGATCCCAGTTAGTATGAGCGAATATCTAAACTTGGTGCCTACCATCTGCCCACCCGCTTTGAGTGAATATGAATTGTGGTTTGGTATTTGGGGGTTTTATCGGAATTTCATCTGCTGCATTGTGTATCTAAAAGGGAAAATCCTAATTCATCAGAATAACGTTAAACTGTAAGATCAAAACAAGTTACGTAATGATCCAAAACAAAAAATATTCGTAAAAAAACCGATAAAAATTTTTTCTTTTCAAAAGGGGTTTAGCTGAATTGCTAGTCCAAAAAAAAATGAGTGTTGGCCTATTTTTCGCTACGTGATAAAAATCAATAAAGGTCATTTTTTATTAAAATTTTTGCTCCAAAATCAGGACATTCTAATTTTCGTTTGTATTTAGTATTGAAAAATTAAAAATTGCTTAAATTAAAAAAATACAATTTTTTGGGAAATTCCCGTTATAACCCGAACATGAAATAAGGTCGTTCAAAGATTTCCATGATAATTTTGAGTCTTGGAATTTTTTGCTTTAATATAATATATATATATTATATATAATATATATATATATATATATATATATATATATATATATATATATATATATATATATATATATATATATATATATACATATATATAACAATATATTATATATATAGTAAAAATTTCAAATTCAAGGGAAAAGGGGCTGGACAATATATTAATATATATATATATATATATATATATTGATATTTTTTTTTTTTTTTTTTTTTGGTAATATTTTTATTATTATTATAATTAATATAATTTTTGCCGCTTTGGGGGAAAATTTTATATGGTTTAATTTTTTTTAAAAAAACTATTTGTTAACTTAAAATAAAAATGCTTTTTTGGATTTTTTGAGGGAAAAATTTTTTGAAAAAATAGATATTTCTGACCCTGAAAAAAATTTAAAGAACGTCACTGTTCTCTCGTCCCCTCCCAAAAATTATTATTTTATCCCCACAGCTAACAAAGTTATTTCTCAAAAGTGGTCCAAAGGGGTTTGGCCCTGGTGGCTATTCTTCAATGATCTTTGGGGAGTTGATCATTGGAAAAATAAAAAAACCAAAATATCAAAACAATTATCTCCTTTTTCAGGAAGACTTAAAATCCGGGCCACGAGAAATAACTTTGCTAGGTGAATCAAACAAATTCACGGATATATAAAATGCATATCATGTAGATAAAAGCCTCACTTTTTGGAAATTTTTGTATTTTCATAAAAAAGGGGACATAGAGTTCATCGATTGTGAAAAAAATTATTTTAAATGTTCAGGGGCCGGGTATTAAAGGGGTTTTATACCCCGTTGGGGAATGTTTTGGTGTTCACCTTCCAAAAAAGGAAGCCCCCCTCCAGCCTTCGTTGGATAAAAAACCCTTTTCAGGAAGTATCTGGGGATATTTGGGGAACTGGATATATGATATCATTAAGGTAATCTTGTTTTTTAAGAAAAATGTGGAATTATTCCATTTTTCTTTTAGTGAAATTTTGTGCGTGCTTCCGCTTTGAAAAAACCCCGATCTCAAAAGCTGTTTTTTCTGCCAAATCTTCCCCTTGTTTTGCCCATTTTGAAAGTTCGATTCGCGCACCAAATTGTCACTTTGCTGAAATAAATGTTGCACAATTTATAACACAATTATTCTTTCGTTAATTACAGTTTGAATTTTCCCTGGTACCCTCTCGCACCCATTCTCTTGCATTTCCTTTTCATTTTCCAGTCTCTCTTTTATTGGCTATTTTCATAGGAGCGTTTGTGCTATATAGGTATTTTCGTTATCGGTTAAAATATGAATATCATGAAATCTCTTCTCAATCAAATGTATATTATTCCCCATGTAACTCAAATATATATTTTCTTTAAATTCTCGGAATAAAGGTCTATTATAAATTCATATAATTTTTCCTTAACGAGTTGTAATTTTTCACATCAGGTTGGCCCTTGAAATAAAATATGGGTTTGAGAATTTTTTATTTTAGTATCCCTAAAATATTTTGAAAACATGGTTCGAAATTAACGGGGTTTATTTACTCAATTAAATTTGTAACATTTTTAGTTTCTTACAATTATTTGAGTTTCGTTCGCATTGAACAAAGGTTATTGTGGGAGTGTGACCGTCAAGTGAGGGGGATTTTGTTTTTTTCATGCATTTTTTATCCTCTTCATAAGTAGGTGGGATGTTTTTTGGGTTCTAATATGGGCCCGGACTGTTGGCACGAAAGATCAGTTTTCTGTTCCTTTAAGGAGAAAAGGGTTTTAAAAAATCTTTGGTTTTGATATAATTTTCTATTTAAATTGGGGTTTTTTTTTAATATGTATCATTTCAGAATGTTCTTTTATTCTTTCTTTGGTCAAAAAATTTGGTTAACATGGTTTTCTTTCGTGTTTTGATAGCTTATGGGTTTGATTTTGGGGGCTGTCGTTTCGCAAATATTTTTTTTTTTTGACTATATAGGTACTTTAAAGTCTTTATGTTTATATACTGTATGAGTTTTTTTTTTTGGTTTTCGGTTTTTAATTTTTGGGATAAATGGTTTTGTTCGTATTTTTTTTTTTCGATGTGCAAAGGGTTTGTTTTTGTTTTATTTAAATTTTATTCGATAGTTTTTTCATGTATGGTAAAAAGGGATGTTTTTTGTTGTTTTTTCTTCTTACTTTTAAATTTTAGTCGCGTGTGTTTTTTTTTTTTTTCTGCAAGTGGGGAATTTTCTTTTCAATATATTCCGGGTTATTTTATATTATTTTTCCTGAATTTTTTGGGGGAGGAAAAGCCTCTGTCTTAAATTTTTAATTTTTTTTTGCAACTGAGGGGGGCGTTTGACCAATAGTTAGTGTAACGATTTGATGCATTTGAAAAAAAAACCAGTTTGAAAAAATTTTCAGTATTGTCTTAAATTATTTATTTAAAAGTTTTTTTTTTTTTTCTTTTTTTCATTTGAAAAATTTTAATCTGGGGTGAAATTTTTTAATTTTCTAGAATTTCATCAACTTTGTCAATAGGGGTACAAAGGGTTTAAAAAAATCTCCTTTTCGTTTAAAATATTGGTTTTAAGTGTTAAATTTTTATTTTCTTCAACATACTCCATAACCAGATTTTCTGTTTAAACATGGGATCCCTTGCATTTAATGGATTTAGTATATTTTCATATTGAAAGTATGTTGAGGTTAAAAAATAGTTCAATTCCTTTCAAAACTCTTCAGGAGTGTTGGTTTTGTTTTTGCATTTTTCTTTTTTATGATTCTATGCTAATTTTTTATCTATATTTGTAAAAAGACATATCTAGAGATTATAGGGGTTTTTGGAACTGTTATATTTGGGTTTCACAATTCCGGAGTTTTTTAGTAAATTTTTTTTTTTTAAAAACATTTGAAAGAATTTGAGGAATTTTTTGTTTAAGTGGATTGAATATTGCTGACAAAATGGGCGAAGGAATTTGTTTGTTTTAATTTGGGGACAAAATGTGATAAGGGGGGTTGTGTAATGAGTTTGTTTTTGTTATATCTATAAGGGTTGAGGAACCATTATTTCTTTATTAACTTTTTGCAGGGTTTTTGGGTTGGATCCCCTTTTTTATTGGGTTTATCTGGCATCAGTTTTCTTTGTTTCAGATATTTGCATAATTACTGTTTGAAATTTAATTAAACCCTGAGTATAAAATAATTTTGGGCATCTAAAAAAAGGTTTTAGTTTTATTAAAAGGTTTGTTGGGAAAATATTTTGAATTTTTGTCCGTTTTCAAAATGGTTTTCAAATTGTAATGATGTTTTGATTCTTTTCTGATTTCATTCCCCCTTTTCTGTTTGTCATTAATTCAGATTTTATTCTTCCTTCGATTCTGGGGGATTTCCATTTTCTGGTTTAAATTTTGGAGACTTTTAGGTATATAAAAAATTTTAGGGAAAATTTGACAGTTAGGTTTCTTCCATTTTTGGGTTCCTATTTTTTTGAAATTTTATTTTTTTTGTTTTGTAAGTTTTAATTTTTTTCTTTCTGTTTTCTTTCAGTGGAAAATCGTTCTAAGCGTAAAGTTGTTGATTTTCAGAAAAAAACTATTTAGTATATCCAGGACAAACGTTTTGAAGTAATTTATATTTGATATGGTAAATGTTTTATATTTAAATTCAGTAACATTTCATTGATTTAAATTTAGGATGAGTTTGTGAAAATTCACAAATGTATGTCATATTTTTGTTTTAATTCTCATACTTGAATTTGTATTTATTTTGAAATTTGGTATTAGTTTCTGATCTTTACATCTTACCAGAAAAATTCTTCTATTTATCTCCTGCTGCAATTTTCTTGTTTGTGTTTGATGTCTTTTAAAGCAATTTGGTGTTGTTCCTTCCCTATTCTATTTTCCATCGTTGAAATATCCATCCATTTTGGCAGTATCTGGATTTGGCCAGATATATTTTTCTTTAGTTTCTTGACCACACTATATATTTTCTTCAAATTCTCGGAATAAAGATTCTGATTCAGTCAATTTCCATGTTTTTTTCCTTAACGACGTTTCATTGCCGGTACGTCATATAGGTTAAAACACCCTGGAAATTAAAAAATATGGAGTTTGAGATATTTAACTTAACACAATATTGGGGAAGTATGCACTAAAATAATTCTTGAAAAACGCCATGGGTTGAAACCATAAACATGTTATTTAACTCAATATAAATGTTGTAACATTGCCAATTCACTTACAAATTATTTTATTTGGTTTATCCATTGAACAGAAAGTTTATTATTAAGGAGTGTAGTACCGTCGAAGTGATCAGGAATGGTTTGTTTATTATTTTTTTTTCATGCATGTTTATCCTCTTCATAAGTGGAAATTTTGCTTGAATGTTTATATTGAGTTCTAATATATGGGCCGGACTGTATTTTTTTGGCATGTAGCAAGGTCAGTTCATTACTGATTACTTTAAACAGAAGTTAAAAGAGGTTGTTATAAATCTGGCTGGTGCGATATCAAACTATTGTTATTCAATAGGGTCTTTTTTAATATGTATCCATTTCAAGGAATGTTCTTACTCTTGGTTCTTTCGCTTTGATTAATTTCCATTATTGTTAAACTTATGTTGATTTTCATAGTAATTTTGGTAAGAAACAATGTCGGTTTTGTTATTTGTGAGGCTTACATAGTTTCTTAGAAATATTGTTTTGTTTGACCCTATATAGATTACTTTGTTAGTCTTTGTGGTAATTCTATACCATATGGGATTTGTTTGTTTTGGTATTTCTGGTTTAATTTTGAATAAATGGTTTTGTTCGTATTTTTCTAATTGATGTGCAATAGTTATGTTGTGTTTTTCGTTGTTTTGTTAAATTTTATTCGATAGTTTGTCATAGCTGGTGAAGGTGTTGTTGTTTTACTTCATTATCATTTTTATTGTAGATCGCATATGTTCCCGTTTTTTATTGTTTTTTTCTACAAAGTGAGGTAATTATTTTCTTTAAATATATTCTTGATTCCCATTTCTATATTATTTTTCTACCAGTTTTGGGTGACGAAAAAAATCTGTCTGTTAAATTTTTTGAATAACATTTTTTTTGTAACTAGGGGTGCGTTGACAAAGTAGTTAGTGTAGTTTGATTTAGTTTAATAAACCAGTTTGGCGAAAATTTTCAGTATTGTCGTCATATTATGATGTGTCGAGAAAAGTTTATTTGTTTTTCCTATTTCAGCACTTTCTATTATGAGAGATTTCCGTCTAGAAGGATGATATTTAATTCAATTTTTACCAGGAATTTATCAACTTTGTCAATGGGGATACAGGTTAAACAATCGTCTACATATCGTTTGAAAATATTGGTTTGAATGTTGAAGTGATTTGATGATTTTCTTCGCCCGTTTTTTGTTGCGCTTAAATTTGGAGATCTGCAATTCAGTCTTTGTGAATAGTATTTTCATGTTAAAGAAAGAGTATTTAGGGTTAAACATAGTTCAATTCCTTTCAAAACTCTTCAAGGTTAATTTGTGATTTTTTTTTTTGTACATACCGTTTTCTCTTTGATCTCTATCGCTAATTTTGTATCTATGTTGTATAAAAGAAACTATATCTAGAGATTATTATATGAAGTTTTATTTGAATATTGTATTGCGGATAAATTCCACAAATTCCAGGAGTTTTCACATAGTAATCACATTTTTTTTCAATAACATTTGAAAAGAATTTCTGGGAGGAATTTTGATAAATTGTAGAGTAGCAGATTGAATATTTACTGGCAATGGGGCGAGAGAATTCCAGTTTTGTGTAATTTGGGCAACCCGTATATTGTTGGAGGGGTTGGGCTGATTGTTATATATTGAGTTTGGTAATTTACTGATCTATAAGAGTTTGGCGAGACAATTATTTACTAAATTTAATAACTTTCATGGGGTTGCTGTGAGGTTGAATCTCTCTTTTCTATATGGTTTTATCGTATAAATTTTCAGTTTTAACATTCAAGAATGTTGCATAATTACTGTTTAATTGGTTTATCAAAGCACAATTATAAGTAATTCAATTATTTTCAGCTAAAAAGTTTTAGTTTTATTAAAGTTTGTTGAAGATATTTTGAATTTTTTGTCCGTTTTCAAACTGGTTTTGAGTTGGTAAAATAGATATTTAAGTGTGGTGCATTGTGATTTCGATTCTGATTTTCGCTCGTTTGATAGAGTAGTCCAGATTCTAAATTTGCAATTATCGATTCTCATAAAGTTTCCCTATTTTCATGAATTGAAATTTTGACCAAAGACTCAAGAATCACTCAAGAATATCTTCAGGAATATTTGTCCAGTTAGGTTTCTATCAATTTCATTGAATTCTATTTTTTTGAAGATTTTATTTTGTTTATGGTTTCGTGTTTTTCTGTTTTCAACTTTCAGTGTTTGGAAAAAATCGTTCAAATGTAAGTTGTTGATTTTCGAAAAAACTATTTATATCAGGACAAGCGTTTTGTGATAATTTATATTTATTATGACAATGTTTCCTATTTAAATTCAGGAATGTTTTATAATTCATTGATTACAAATTTAGGATGAGTTTCAATCAGCAAAAGAAATTCCTAAAATAATAACCATGTACGAACTTGTCTCATTAAGCGATTTGGAGTTTAACTATTTATTTTTTAAAAAAATTTGGTATTAGTTTCAGTCTTTCATCTTGCCAGAAAAGATTCCTTTTCTATTTATCTCTGCTGCAATTTTCTTGTTTGTGTTTTGGGTAATCCTTTCAGCAATTTAGAAGTGTACGAATTGGCCACCTATTCTATTTTTTTATCGTTCTTCCAAAAATATCCATCCATTTTTTAGCAGTATCTAGTTCCCAATGAATATATTTTTCTTTTAGTTTTCCTTACATTGCATATATGTTTTCTTCCAAAATTCTCGAATACAGGTCTGGATTCGATCTGATTTCTTGCCAAATTTTCCACGCCAACTGACGTTTTCGTGCGTGAGTAGTACATTAATCAGATTAAAACATAGGTAAATATGGAGTTTGAGACATTTTAACTTAGCACAATATGTTGAATGCTTAATACTTCAGAAATAATTCTTGAAAAACATATGGTTCGAAATATAACATGTTATTTAATCAATGTAAATATTTGTTTATGAGTATTCCTTACACCAATTATTTTCTATTTTGAGGTTTTGCGTTCATTAGAACGGAAATGTTATTGTGTAGCGATGTGGAGCCTGCGTCGAGTGATCAGAGATAGTTTTGTTTATTTTTCATGCAAATGTTTTATTTATCCTCCTTATAAGTGAGTACATGGGAATGTTTATATTGAGTTCTAATATATGAGCCGGTTCCTTTGTGCGGCGGCATGTAAAGATCGGTTTTCATTATGATTACTTCAGGCAGAGTTTAAAAGGTTGCGTTATAAATCTTCAATTTTAAGTTTTTTGATCATCATTTCATTGAACATTAATGCTATTGGAATGCTTTTAATAGCCATGATAAATTTCAAAGGAATGTTCTTTATATTTGGTTCCTTTTCTTTTTCCGATTAATTTCAACGATAAAACCACATATGAAAAGAGTTCAGCTACAGAAAACTTCGAAGGATTAATACAGTTAAGTGAAATATGGTGGTTCATAAAATCGGCACCATAAAGATCAGGTAACAAAGAGCAGGCTCAATACCTGGCGCTAACCCTCACAACAATACTTGGTTTCAAATTACCTAAACTGGAATTCCCTTGTTTCTATTATGGCAATGACTAAAATCTACCGCTTTGATTTAAACTCAAATTCCTCTCAGTTCACTCGAGTAACCCATTTGGAAATGATTCCCGCTAATATTGAAAACTCGCAGAGATTTTATTAAAGATTCATCCGCAATATAACGGTTCACCAAAATCCATATAAATAATCTCACCAGATATATGGTTTCTTTATATACCAAATGAATTACCAAAATTAGATAGAGATCATGGAGAAAAGGTAACATGAGGCCTAGAAATCCACAACACTAACAGCTGGAAGAGTTTTTTTGAGAGGATTAGACTGTGTTTGGCACTCCAGCATATGCAAAATATGAAATGAAATACTGCTTTCACCACTGACCATTTGAATTACCAATTGGGATCTCCCGATTTAACGCGACTGATAACGAAGTCAGTTCGCCGGGTATGTTGAAGAAAGAATGCTCAAATCCGCTTTAACATTTCAAGGCCGGCCATTTTATTAAAGGCGATATGTGAACGATTGGTTTCAACCCTGTAATCTCAATAGGGATTGATGGGAATTTAAGAAAAGAAATTTGTCGAAAAATATTATCACAGATTATTGAAATTTACAATAGAAAAGAAAATGAAAAACAAATAAACTTTCTCGACACAACAATAATGCGACAGCCACTCATGGAAAAATTTTCACTGCGGCTGGTTTAAGTATTAAATCATCAAATCGTTACCGCTAACTGTTTATAAAGGCACCTCAGTTACAAAAAATGTTGTTCAAAATTTAACAGACGAACTACCGAAAGCTTGTCACCAAAAGTCGGAAAATAATATAGAAATAATCAAGAATATATTGAAGAAATAATTACCCCAGCCGCTGCAGAAAAACGGCAAAAAAAAACGAATACATGATCTCTAAATAAAAATGATGTGATGAAGAAAACCAACAACATCGCCGCATACATGAACGAGCTATCAGATAAAATTAATAAAACGTGGAAAAACCTATATAACTATTGCTCAGGCTGCGAAGAATACGAACAAAACCATTTTATTCAAAATTAAAGAGCCAGAAATGCCAAAACAAACAAACTCATACAGTATATAGAATACCATGTAAAGGACTGTCAACATCTATATAGGGTCAAACAAAACAATATTTGCAGAAACGAGTACAACCCACAAATATTCAAAACCGACATTACAGCCTTATCAAAACACGAAAAGAAAATCAACATAAGTTTAACACAACAACGTTGAAATTACGACCAAAGAGAATCCAAGAGTAAGAACATTCCTTGAAATATACATTAAAAAAGACCCCAATAGCATTAACAATAGAAATGATATCAAAAACTTAGAGCCAGATTTATAGCAACCTCTTTTTAACTTCGTTTAAAGTAATCATAATGAAAACTGAGTCTTTACATCTGCAAAAAATACAGTCGCCCATATATTAGAACTCAATATAAACATTCCATGTACCTACTTCATGAAGAGGATAAACATGCATGAAAAATAAACAAACCATTCCGATCACTTCGACGCAGGTCACACATATAACCTTCGTTCAGGTGGAGAGCATAACTCAAATAAAATAATTTGTAAGTGAATACCTGATGTTACAAATATTTATATTGAGGTTAAATAAGCATGTTATATTTCGAACCATATGTTTTCAGAATTATTTTAGTGCATACATAGCATCATACATTTCAATATTGTGTTAAGTTAAGTCTCAAACTCCTATTTTTTAATTTTAGTGTTTTAACCTGATGATGACAAATACCATGTCGAACGTCGTTAAGGAAAATTATGAATTGACTGAATCAGACCTTTGTTCGAGAATTTGAAGAAAATATATGTGGTCAGAAACTAAAGAAAAATATATTCGGCTGGGAACTAGATACTGCAAAAATGGATGGATATTTACAACGATGGAAATAGATAGGAAGAACAACCCCAAATTGTAGAAAGATTACTCAAACACAAACAAGAAAATTGCAGCAGGATAAATAGAAGAATTTTCTGGTAAGATGTAAAGATCGAAACTAATACCAAATTTTTTAAAATAAATAATAAACTCAAATTCAAGCATGGAGAATTTAAACAAAATATGAGCATATTTTAGGAATTTTCTACATTAAACTCATCCAAATTTGCATCAATGAATGCTATAGAAACATTTCGAATTTAAATAGAAACATTGAACATATCAAATATAAATTATCACAAAACGTTTGTCCTGATATACTAAATAGATTTTCGAAAATCAACAACTTTACTACGAACGATTTTTCCAAACACTGAAAGAAAACAGAAAGAAAAAATTGAAAACTTACAAACAAAAAAATAAATCTTCTCAAAAATAGAACTTAATGAAATTGGATGAAAACCTAACTGACACAAATATTCCTGAAGACATTTTATATACCTTGAGTCTTGGTCAAAATTTCAACTACAGAAAATAGGGAAATCCCTACAGAATCGATAATTGCAAATTTAGAATCTGGAATTACCTATCAAACGAGCGAAAATCAGAATGAAATCAGACACAAAATCAATAACATCATTACCAACTTCAAAACCAGTTTTGAAAACGGACAAAAAATTCAAAAAATATCTTCAACAAACTTTTAATAAAACTAAAACTTTTTTAAAGGAAAATACCAATTACTTATACTCAGGGCTGATAAAACTAACAAAACAGTAATTATGCAAATATCTGAATACAAAGAAAAACTAGAAAATTTGCTAATGGATAAAACCACATATAGAAAAGAGGGATTCAGCCCAAGAAAAACTTCAAGCGAAAGTTAATAAATTAGTAAATATTTGGTTACTCGTCAACCCTTATAGCTCAGGTAACTAAAAACAAACTCAATATATACAACGCCCAACCTCCAACAATATACGGGTTGCCCAAATTACACAAAACTGGAATTCCCCTTCGCCCTATTGTCAGCAATATTCAATCTGCCACTTACAGATTTATCAAAATTCCTCCAGAAATTCTTTCAAATGTTATTGGAAAAAATGATTACTATGTGAAAAAACTCCATGGAATTTGTGGAGATTTATCCCAATATAACAGTTCCACAAAATCATATAATAATCTTCTAGATATAGTTTCTTTATATACAAATATAGATACAAAATTAGCGATAGAGATCATAAGAGAAAATGGCATGAAATACAAAATCACACAACACTAACCTTGGAAGAGTTTTTGAAGGAATTGAACTATGTTTAACCTCAACATACTTCAATATGAAAATAAATACTACTCACAAATATTCAGGATTGCAATGGGATCTCCAATTGCTGCAACAGTAACAAATCTGGTTTATGGAGTATGTTGAAGAAAAAATCATCAAATCACTAACATTCAAACCAATATTCTTCAAACGATATGTAGACGATTGTTTAACCTGTATCCCTATTGACAAAGTTGATGAAATTCTAGAAAAATTTAATAAATATCATCCTAGATTGAAATTTACAATAGAAAAGAAATAGAAAAAACAAATAAACTTTCTCGACACAACAATAATACACGACAATACTGGAAAAATTTTCACAAACTGGTTTATTAAACCAAATGCATCAAATCGTTACACTAACTATTTGTCAAACGCCCCCCTCAGTTACAAAAAATATGTTATTCAAAATTTAACAGACAGAGCTATAAAGCTGCTCACCCAAAATTCAGGAAAAATAATCTAGCAATAATCAAGAATATATTGACAAGAAAATAATTACTCCAGCCACTTTGCAGGAAAAAAACAATCAAAAAAATGAATACATGCGATCTACAATCAAAATGATAATGAAGTAAAAAAAAACAACCACATACATACCTTTACCATACATAGATAAACTATCGAATAAAATTAATAAAACAAGGGAAAAAAACACAACATAACTATTGCATCGACTGAAAAAATACGAACAAAACCATTTATTCAAAATTAAAACCAGAATACCAAAAACAAACAAACTCATACAGTATATAGAATACCATGTAAAGACTGTCAAAGTACCTATATAGGTCAAACAAAACAATATTTGCAGAAACAGTACAAGCCACAAATATTCAAAACCGACATTACAGCCTTATCAAAACACGAAAAGAAAATCAACATAAGTTTAAACCAACAACGTTGAAATTTTGACCAAAGAAAGGAACCCAAGAGTAAGAACATTCCTGAAATGATACATATTAAAAAAGACCCCAATAGCATTAACAATAGAAATGATATCAAAACTTAAGCCAGTTTTATAACAACCTCTTTTAACTTCGTTTAAAGTAATCATAATGAAAACTGGTCTTTACATGCTGCCAAAAAAATACAGTCCAGCCCATATATTAGAACTCAATATAAACATTCACATGTACCTACTTATGAAGAGGATAAACATGCATGAAAAATAAACAAACCATTCCCGATCACTTCGACGCAGGTCCACTCCCACAATAACCTTCGTTCATCAGAACGCAAAACTCAAATAAAATAATTTGTAAGTGAATACTCATAAATGTTACAAATATTTATATTGAGTTAAATAACATGTTATATTTCGAACCATATGTTTTTCAAGAATTATTTTAGTGCATACATTTCAATATTGTGTTAAGTTAAATGTCTCAAACTCCATATTTTTAATTTTAGTGTTTTAACCTGATGATGACAAATACCATGTCGAAACGTCGTTAAGGAAAATTATATGAATTGACTGAATCAGACCTTTATTCCGAGAATTTGAAGAAAATATATATGTGGTCAAGAAACTAAAGAAAAAATATATTCGGCTGGGAACTAGATACTGCCAAAAAATGGATGGATATTTTACAACGATGGAAAATAGAATAGGAAGGAACAACACCAAATTGCTGAAAGATTACTCAAACACAAACAAGAAAAATTGCAGAGAGATAAATAGAAGAATTTTTCTGGTAAGATGTAAAGATCAGAAACTAATACCAAATTTTTTTAAAAATAAATAATAAACTCAAATTCAAGCATGGAGAATTTAAACAAAAAATATGAGCATATTTTAGGAATTTTCTACATTAAACTCATCCAAATTTGCATCAATGAATGCTATAGAAACATTTCGAATTTAAATAGAAACATTGAACATATCAAATATAAATTATCACAAAACGTTTGTCCTGATATACTAAATAGTTTTTTCGAAAATCAACAACTTTACTACGAACGATTTTTCCAAACACTGAAAGAAAAACAGAAAAATTCTCAAAAAATAGAACTTAATGAAAATTGGATAGAAAACCTAACTGACACAAATATTCCTGAAGACATTTTATATACCTTGAGTCTTGGTCAAAATTTCAACTACGAAAATAGGGAAATCCCTACAGAATCGATAATTGCAAATTTAGAATCTGGAATTACCTATCAAACGAGCGAAAATCAGAATGAAATCAGACACAAAATCAATAACATCATTACCAACTTCAAGCGAAAGTTAATAAATTAGTAAATAATTGGTTCTCGTCAACCCTTATAGATCAGGTAACAAAAAACAAACTCAATATACACAACGCCCAACCTCCAACAATATACGGGTTGCCCAAATTACACAAAACTGGAATTCCCCTTCGCCCTATTGTCAGCAATATTCAATCTGCCACTTACAATTTATCAAAATTCCTCTCAGAAATTCTTTCAAATGTTATTGGAAAAAATGATTACTATGTGAAAAACTCCTGGGAATTTGTGGAATTTATCCGCAATATAACAGTTCCACAAAATCATATAATAATCTTCTAGATATAGTTTCTTTATATACAAATATAGATACAAAATTAGCGATAGAGATCATAAGAGAAAAATGGCATGAAATACAAAATCACACAACACTAACCTTGGAAGAGTTTTTTGAAAGGAATTGAACTATGTTTAACCTCAACATACTTTCAATATGAAAATAAATACTACTCACAAATATTCGAATTGCAATGGGATCTCCAATTGCTGCAACAGTAGCAAATCTGGTTATGGAGTATGTTGAAGAAAAGATCATCAAATCACTAACATTCAAACCAATATTCTTCAAACGATATGTAGACGATTGTTTAACCTGTATCCCTATTGACAAAGTTGATGAAATTCTAGAAAAATTTAATAAATATCATCCTAGATTGAAATTTACAATAGAAAAAGAAATAGAAAAACAAATAAACTTTCTCGACACAACAATAATACACGACAATACTGGAAAAATTTTCACAAACTGGTTTATTAAACCAAATGCATCAAATCGTTACACTAACTATTTGTCAAACGCACCCTCAGTTCACAAAAAAATGTTATTCAAAATTTAACTGACAGAGCTATAAAGCTTGCTCACCCAAAATTCAGGAAAAATAATATAGAAATAATCAAGAATATATTGAAAGAAAATAATTACCCCAGCCACTTTGCAGAAAAAACAATAAAAAAACGAATACATGCGATCTACAATAAAAATGATAATGAAGTAAAGAAAACAACAACATACATACCTTTACCATACATAGACAAACTATCGAATAAAATTAATAAAACAATGGAAAAACACAACATAACTATTGCACATCGACTGAAAAATACGAACAAAACCATTTATTCAAAATTAAAACCAGAAATACCAAAAAACAAACAAACTCATACAGTATATAGAATACCATGTAAAGACTGTCAAAGTACCTATATAGGTCAAACAAAACAATATTTGCAGAAACGAGTACAAGCCCACAAATATTCAAAACGACATTACACCTTAAAAACAGAATCAAACAAAACATATTAACACCAACAACGTTGGAAATTTTGACCAAAGAAAGGAATCAAGAGTAAGAACATTCCTTGAAATGATACATATTAAAAAAGACCCAATAGCATTAACAATAGAAATGATATCAAAAACTTAAGCCAGATTTATAACAACCTCTTTTAACTTCGTTTAAAGTAATCATAATGAAAACTGATCTTTACATGCTGCCAAAAAAATACAGTCCGGCCCATATATTAGAACTCAATATAAACATTCCCATGTACCTACTTATGAAGAGGATAAACATGCATGAAAAATAAACAAACCATTCCCGATCACTTCGACGCAGGTCACACTCCCACAATAACCTTCGTTCAATGCGAACGCAAAACTCAAATAAAATAATTTGTAAGTGAATACTCATAAATGTTACAAATATTTATATTGAGTTAAATAACATGTTATATTTCGAACCATATGTTTTTCAAGAATTATTTTAGTGCATACATTTCAATATTGTGTTAAGTTAAATGTCTCAAACTCCATATTTTTAATTTTAGTGTTTTAACCTGATGATGACAAATACCATGTCGAAACGTCGTTAAGGAAAATTATATGAATTGACTGAATCAGACCTTTATTCCGAGAATTTGAAGAAAAATATATATATATATATATATATATATATATATATATATATATATATATATATATATATATATATATATATATATATTGTCCAGTCACCGTGTCTCTTTGAATTTGTGAAATTTCTACCGTTAGTAGCAAAAAACGTCGACGTCGTTTGACGAAGGCGCCTGTATAATTTTTAGGATGGGGTAGCTTTGGAAATCATACAATCCATTGTCCTAGATTCCCAAAACTGTTCATAATTCTGGTGACAATGCATTATGGTATTTTTGTTGGAGGAAAAAACAGAATAGCAGCTCCAAAATGGCGGACGAGATTTGTTATGATGGTCCGATTTGATTCACAATTGGTATGTGGGGGTTTTTGGGGTCGGAAATTATGAATTCTTAATCAAAATTATTAATTACAAGATGGCGGACGAGTTTTGTGATTATGGTCCGATTCGATCCAAAATTGGTATATGGGGGTTTTTGGAGTCAAAGATTATGAAATTCTTGTCAAAATTCATAAAATCAAGATGGCGGCCCCAAAATGGAGGACGAGTTTTGTGATTATTGTCCACTTCGATTCAAAGTTGGTATGCGGAGGCTTTCGGGGTCGGAGATTATGAATTTTGAGTCTAAATTCAGGAATTCAAGATGGTGGCCCAAGATGGAGGACGAGTTTTGTGATTATGATCCGATTCGATTCAAAATTGGTATGCGACAGTTTTCGCGGTAGGTGATTTTGGATTATTTCTCAAAATTCATGAATTTAAGATGGCGGCCCCAAGCTGAAAGACGAGTTTTCTGATTATGGTAATATTTCATTCAAAATTGGTATGTGGGAGTTTTCACGTTCTGAGATTATGTGTTTTCTGTCGGAAATCTATAAATTCAAGATGGCGACTTCAGGATGGCGGAGGAGTTTTGTGATTATGGTCAGATTCTATTCTAAATTGGTGTGTGGGAGTTTTTAGGATCGGAGATCATGATTTCTTTCAGCTCAAAACTTACAAGGAAGAGACCTTGTGATAACGATGCTCTATTAGAAATTAACAGATCAACGCGAATCAACTAAAGAGCAAAAAATAAATTAACTAATAAAAAACCTTTTCAAAGACAAGCTTTCATTCAAGCCGTGTACTAAAACGTATAAAATAAGTTTAGGTCATCGCTGACAATGATTTAATTATATTTTGTTGATTTTTTTGGTTTCAAAAAGCTTGTCGCGCGAATTGTAAGGAAATTAATACTTCGACAAGTTGTTACTCACCAACCAATCATTGTCCAATGAAATTAATTGATACCTACTTCTATGAATACTTTTCACTTACCACCAATCACTTTTATGAACACTTCGCGCGACATGCTTTTTGAAACCAAATAATTCAACAAAGAATTATTAAATCATTGTCTGCGATAAACTTATTTTATACGTTTTAGTACACGGCTTGCATAAAATAAAAGCTTGTCTTGTGAATAAACGTTGGGGAACAAAAATTAAGTAGTGAATTTTGATTTGGGGGTTGTCAATGATTGAAGGTTCAATATCAATGGAGGTTCTACTGAACAATAATAAAGGAATTTATTTCTTTGGGTAATCACTATTGATGGAGAGATTCGCAAATGTATTGAGGTTCCCAGTGCGTACCGAAGTGTGACTTGTTTTCCTAACTCTATTTTTCATGCGTAACACGGGGTTGATTTTTTTATTGTGTTGATGGTGATCTTCCTGATGCATCAGGTTTTATGTGCCAACTGGTGAGGACGGTTGACAACTCAGTTATCACCAGTTGGCACGCAAAACCTCGAGCATCAGAAAGATTCTCGTATTATGAATCCTACCCTCGACACAATTGAAAAATCAACCACGTGTTGGGCATGAAAATTAGAGTTATGAAAACAAGTCACACTTCGGTACGCATTGAAAACCTCATTAAACTTGTTTATTGTTCACTAGAATATCCATCCAAAATTCACCACTTGAAAAACGTTTCTTTCATTAACGTATATTCACACATTAAATCACAATGAAAAACAAAATTTCCCCATTTCGTAGTAGCTTACAAAAATATATCACCTCTAACCAATTTTTTTTCAAAACTGAAAGTTTAAGATTCTCCCGTAGAACAATCGAACGTACTGTATTGCATCCCTTGTCTTCAATGTGATGAAAAATAAATCGGTCAGACTAAAAGAAAACTCAAAGATCGACTTAACTCTCATAAAAGTGACAAGAGAAAACTTAGAAAACTCTAGCTCAACATACTTCTTCTAATGATCACAAACCTCACTATAAGAATATTGTAACAAGAATCCAATTTGAAAAAAACATACATTTTTAAAAATGACTTGAGGTTTCAAGGAACCTGATTGTGTGAATTCCAAAACTGTAATCGACAGTCTGAGTATCATTTATCCTTATTTATTGAGCATTCCTTCACAGCATTATGATAACACCTTCCATGATTTCTCACTATGATTACAATTGACGTTGGCACACCTGTTCCCAGATCTGTCAATCCACAGGAATAGTTGGCATCACTGCTGATGATGAATAACTTGTGTTCCATCATTCTAGGCTAATCCCCGCACAAATGTGAGAGTTGTTAAAAAAAAAACTTATAATCACAGTATTATGTATTCGAATAAATCTGTTGTTTTCCCCTCTTTCAACAATGTTAAAAAAATCTTATAATTACAGTATTATGTATTCGAATAAATCTGTTGTTTTCCCCCTCTTTTGATAATGTATTGGTACTTGTGTTGTGATTGAATGTTTACTGCATATGTTTCATATCATTGTGAAAAGCAACGCTTATTCTTAACCTCAGAATTCGTAAGTCAAAAATCATTTTCCATTACTATAATGTTTTCCTGAATTCCATCAATTGTAGAGTTCTTGAAAAAGAGCCAATAAAGATGAAAAATTCGAACAGAAACAAGAGTACACGTTACTTCAGCCCTATTGACTGCACACCCGAATATTACCCCCCATTTTTCCTTAACTTAGACAGTCGTCTAACGTTTCCACAACACACACATATATATATATATATATATATATATATATATATGCAGGGTGTAATCTAACTTCTTACAAACCCGTGAATGACGAGTGTATGCCATTTTATAACAAATTACAGTGGTTGAAAATCCGAAAAAAAAAATTGAAAATATTTTTTGTTCATTGTAAAATTCGACAACATTTTGGAAAGCGGTGCTCACCTAACCCCAGCTGTCTTGATCAGAGCCGTAAGTTAACGCAATGACCGATGCAATATAAACATTTAAATGATGTGGAATTGATTGTGTGGTAAATGTACAAAAAGAGTACATTGCTTGCGATAGCCATTCAATAGATAGATATTCGATATCGAAGGGAAAAAAATAAACAAACCTCATTATATCCAAACTGGTGGATAGAGTCAGAACTAGTAAATGAAGTCAATACAGCTTTGAGGCACTTATCGAATCATAATAATCACAAGAACCCTCACAAAAGATACATTATTGAATAGTTTTCAAAATAGTATCGACCATCATTGTGACCTAGTGCAATTGAGAATAACGTGTGAACAGTGTTACCAACTATATTTGTAGTCAGAATAAAAACATACAAGTTTTCAAGTCTAATCATCAAATCGGTACAGCAGCTCTCGCGTGATGCTCGAACAAACAAATCAACAGACAATTACAATTTTATGATAGTACTAGCTGACCCGACAGACGTTGTCCCTTCCAAATTTCTATATCCCCTAAAAAAAACCCTGAAAACTCTCGTCCGCGTAGAATTTATTTTTCCTATGTTTTTTTTATGTTGTTCCATCTAAGTTATGCCTTTGACTCTGCCCGCTTCCAGTTATCCTGTTATCCCGTTTTCCCTTTATTCCGCTAAAATTGAAATATTCGGAATATGCAACAATTACAGTGACGTCAATGATGGGTGTGACATATTCTCTTGCAGCATGGCTTCATTGAAAAAAAATTGATTTTGATATATATTTAATATTTTCATCATGTCTCTTACATCTCTACTTTTTTTGTTTATACTGATCTTGAACATGTTCGTACCTGTAATTTTCCCACCCTGTAAATGGATTTCTGTTGGGTGGTATACGATAAAAAAAATCCCATTTTGCGTATTCGTTACATGAAATCATATTATACATGCTACATAAGTATGTAATAAACGTTGTCTCAGATCATTTACCATATAATTGAAACAAAGTCTAATCAATACATACAAAATAATAAAATGCACATAATATTCTCATATGCGTGGTACGATTTGAGATGGAAAATTTCGTTAAGACAACCTACTAATTCTTTTATATACATTGGAAATTGGTGAACTGATACACCAAATAATTTTTCAAAACCGTCGGAGATAACACACTATTGGTTTTTGCGAATTCCTCAGTAAATTCCACTGATTTATGGACAAATAATTCGTAACATTCAGAATATTACACTCGCATGAAATTGAATTGATTATTTTGATATACTTTGATGAATATCTCTCTCAGAGTTATGCATAATTCTCTGAAAACTTTTCTATCGAATCAAATGGATTTGATGGAACTCCGATGCCGGAAAGTTCCTATTGGATTTCCTTGAGACCGTCTTTCTTTAAATACATTTCGGAAGGCTCTGTTCGACATATCCATCGAGGGAAGAACTCCTAGGAAGTAGAACATTGCATTGGGAGTTTTGAAATATATGAGATGTCTCTTTGGATCGGACCACCAGTGTGAATCGAATATACTCGAGTGGGTAGTGGAAAAATTGAGTTTAAAGTTATGACATTCGTAGAATGTGGTGGAATTCAATATAGCAGGTAACCAAATAGTGTATTGATGGATGGAAAATCTCGGATTCTGCGTGAACTGGACGGATTTTCATTAAAAATTAAGTGGGTTACGATGACATTTCAATGTATTAATCAGTAAATGCCTTATTTATCATGATTACTTTGTATATCATTCCATTCTCTCATAGAATAAAATGATAGTGACGGATGTAGGAGAACAGAAAAATTACATTAGTGATCTCTCTTTGTCAACTACATATGTGTGCCAATGTTTACAAGTGAAAAATCAATTATTTCCTATTTTTCTACCCGTGAGGGTGGATAATTCCATTTGAAATCCAAATCGAAGAATCCAGTACAAAGTAATGCCTGATAGAATCGGTTAACGGACCAGAATTCAGAGGGTGAGTGATCAATATCCTTCATTTTGCTACCCTTAGGGGTTGGATTCATCTTTCAAATTCAAATGGGACCAACTTCGAAGTACACCCTATCCACTGAAAAAAGAATGATCTCAGTGAAAAGTTATGCGTGATCATACATGGAAAAAAAAATTATACGCGTTAACTAGAGAACCTCCTCTTTTTTGGTTTCGTCGGTATAAAATACAAGTGCTCCATCGTCTCCATCAAGACGGAAAGATCTTATTTTTCCTGAAGGAAAGAAGTGACTAGTGCTGATCTTCTGTACAAACACATCCATCAAACCGCAACCTCAGAAGTCTATAAAGCAATTTCTGAGTCTTGCCGATACCATAGATAGAAAACACTTTTTACCAAAAAATGAAACCGACGAAATACGGAACTGAAAAGTAAAACATAAAATAAACTTCCTTAGTCTCAGTAACTAAGCTCCTAAACTAATGTGAGTAACCAATTTTGAGTCGGCGCCAAACGAACAATTAACGAACATCATTAGATTAGAGGTTGACTACTCCGTACTGATGAGGGCCAAGAAGCCTGAAACCGGTATGCGGATTGTTGGGTGAACACGACATAAATTAAACATAATCGAGCTTATCAGAAAGAAACATTTGCATTCAATGTCCATTGATATTATATGGAAGTATGCATGGATTTTCAGGTGAATATCATTCAACGTTCTGCGTGGTATTTGCCAGGAAAGTAGTTGTTTTTCACCTGAGATCTACCTTTCTCTGGTTCAATTTTATATTGAATCCTTTATGTGAAGAAAAACCGTTTAAATTCGATTTTTCTATCATTAAATTACTTCAAAAACATTATTGAAATGTCACCGTGCAACTCGATGCCATCATTTTACGCCTTACCTTATTTATTTGCTTGTTTGTTTGGCGCCGACTCAAAATTAGTTTCTTAGTTTGGGAGCTTAGTTACTGAGACTAAGGTTTATTTTATTTTTTACTTTCCAGTTCCGTATTTTGTCGGTTTAATTTTTTGTTAAAAAGTTTTTATTTTTCAATTTTTTTTGGCTAAAATCTACTAATCACTACCTATTTGTTTTTTGATTACTTCCAAAATACCTACTCACCCACCTTACTTCAACTATTACCAGTTAAATAATATGATTATCCACTTTTACTATTTGTTGTAATATAAATTATTGATTTGTTGAAAATATAAAAAATTTTTTCCACCTTACTTCAACTATTACCAGTTAAATAATATGATTATCTACTTTCACTATTTGTTGTAATATAAATTATTTTTGTTGTTCTGGTTAGTTTATTTCATTACTTTGTATATCATTCCATCCTCTCATAGAGTATAATGATTTTGACGGATGTGGAACAAAAATAATGTCAGTAGCGATCTGTCATTGTCAACTACGTATGTGTGTTCCAATGTTCACAAGTGAAAAATCAATTATCACCTATTTTTCTCCCGTAAGGGTGGATAATTTCATTCGACATCCAAATATAAGGTAGATTCTATCTATTGAAAAAAGAATCATCCAAACCGAAGAACCCAGTACAAAGTTATGCCTGATAGAATCGGTTAACGGACCAGAATTCAGAGGGTGAGTGATCAATATCCTTCATTTTGCTACCCTTACGGTTGGATTTCATCTTTTAAATTCGAATGGGAGCACCTTTGAAGTACAGCCTATTTACTGGAGGGAGAGTTATTGGAATCGGACACCTCAGTAGAAAGTCATGCGTGATCATACATAAAAAAAATGATGATAAAAAAAATATACGCGTCGACTAGAGAACCTCCTCCTTTTTGATTTCGTCGGTTAAAAACCCGATGCAACAGCGGATTTTCATCTCAGAAAATACCGTAGGAAAATATTTCAGCTCATATTCACAACTATATATATTTTCCGAACTACCTGTTTTTTTTTTCTTCTGAAATAAGCTATAAGATTATTTATCATTATTATTAATTGTTTACAGATTTCCATTATGAAAAAAAAATTATGAATAAACATATAGGTGAGTTATTTTAGTTTGGATATCAGGTCATTGCTCAGTGGCTTCGATATACTCAATGATTTCATGAATAATGAGAATTATGACGTTATTGGGTTGTCCGAAAGTTGGCTACATAAAGATATACTCTCTGATTCTGTTGGAATCCAATCGTATGATCTCATTAGGGCAGAAAGAAGTTCATGAGGAAAAGGTATCGCTTGTTATGTTCCAAACTCAATGCATTGTAGATCCATTCTCTCAAAGGTCAGTTCAACTGGATTTGTGTAAATATCGAATATCACTACCTTTCAGGAAATTTTTATCGTCCACCTTCAGCCAGCATTCTAGAGTATCTCGATGTTTCAATAGTGTCAAATCCAGAAAATATTCAAAATAAAGAGGTCTTAGACATCAACGGAATATCAGATTATTTGGCAGTCAGTTGTGAAATTGATTGTTACAATTCTGGAAGAAAAACTAAGTTTATGTCTTACCGTGACTTTTCCAATTTTGACGTACCCTTTTTCAATGAACATTTGATAGCTCACAACTGGAATATTATTTCAGAATACGAACCACCAGCTCCTTGGAGCACTCATAATACAGTGCGACTTTTAATAGTCCCACCACTGTGTTAACTTTTGAACCGTTTGACGTAGAACAATGAAAAAAAAAACCTATTAGATAATATCACTGGTTCTACTTTTTCAAATGAAAGACATTGTGATTGTCCGATAGATGGCGCAGGGGGCACATCAACTTGAAAGTTGCATGGGGGGTCAAGCAGAACAACTATCCAATTTTTTTTATTTCGTTCAAACGTTTCTTCACAATATGCATTTGAAATGTCAAATATAGATTAGATTAGGTTCTTTTCAAAAGGGGCGATAACCGCTTCTTCCACTGCGACCTTCTCAGATCTATTGTGGCTCGATCCTAATTGAATTACGAGTCCCGCGCTTCTGACGAAGTCGATGATGACGCTCGGTGATAACTCGTCCAGGTTTTTGGGCTCTGGCTGTCCGTAATCCATACGGTAGAATCTTGTTCGTTCCAGACCCTTGCATCTGCACAAGATGTGCTCTGCTTTTTTTTCCTCGTCTTGACAAAAGTCCCATTCTTTGGAGATGCTTTCGCAGTCTACAGTGACCTGTCAGTAGCCCCGTTATAATCATCAGGTTTTTCCTATTCAGTTCTAACAGGCCTGCTGTCCTTCTTTTCGAAGGATTTGGGAAAAAGGTGGCGTAAATGGGGACAACGAGTATATCGATGAAACTTCCACAGATGCTTGGAAACATGATAAAATTATATCAACTATTGAAAATTTGGCGCGGAAAGCTCTTTTTAATTTTTTTTTACAAAATGTCATAGGATGAACTCATTGAATCAAGGGATAAATTCCTTCAGATTCGACGTTCTGCGTACCCATCCGATTCAAATGCACTGTTTTCGAATGTTAACACTGGAAATTATGTATTGGTAACACTTCATTCACTGAAATAATAACAATAATATTTTTTTTAAACCAAGTAAAAAGCATAACACATGTATTCATCACCATGTTGATGTGCACGTTGTTTTTTTATTCTCATGTGAGTACAATCTAGAGCTCCAATAGCAGTGAAAAATGTATATTTTTGTATCATAAGTGTTCCGCAGTATTTATTATATCAATACTTGAGGGAAATTTGACCCAGACATCAGCTTTTTCCACAATTTTGGAGCCGACGTATCTAACGGCATTAGATACTGTTGCTTGACAGACACCTATATCTTCAGCTACCCCAATCTGAAATCCTGAAATATAAGTACAGAGCGTAAATGTCTGGAATGGTGAGTGCACGAATTGAAGAACAAACATGTCGAGATTCGGCATACACAAACTTTAATTTTGATTAATTCATAATTATTCCTCGAAATGATATGAATCTGATGAAATTACCTGGATCTGCCATGTACCTCAGAAGTATTTTTATTTTTGTGTAGGCATCCAACGCTCCTCCATGTGTTTTTCCCATTTCTCCTAAAACATACGCCGAGAGCCATTCAACATTCTCTGGAGTCAATCGGAATATTCTCACGAAGTGTTCTTGAGAAGATAAACGTCTTTCTTTGTGAATTTTTCGTTTTCTTGGAACATACTTCCTCCACAAGTAAGTTTTCAGAAGTAACTGGAAAGGTTGACTTATATTTCCGTAGGGATTTGCTTCTGCTGACACGTAAAAGGTGATTTTTATTTATGACTCTATTAGCAGAAACTTATACTCCTCGATCATCAGCAGAACCTTTTTCTTGAAAATATTTGTAATTTTCAATAATACCGATTTAAGAATTTGCTTACGAATTCATAAGTGAAAGTAAATACTTATTTTTAATAATCTCACTAATTGCTTCCAAGTTGAACACAATCCATTTTTTTATTGAAAATTAAATGCTATGGCTTACCAGGAAATGTAACTTGATGACTTTCTAATGTAAAAAAAGGAAACACAATTCTACTTTATTTGGCTACTATTGCTATCCAAGTTGAAGGTAATCCATTTTTTTTTCAAGTAGAAGGAAATCCAACTATCACTTTCTAACACAAAAGGAAGGAATACAACCTAACCTAACTTGGCTTACATTACTATCCAAGTTGAATGCATTTATTTATATTGTTGTTATTATCTCCTATTCTGCTTGATAGAAAATTCAACTTGATGTCTTTTTAACCCTTTCTCTAATGGTTAATTTGCGTTGGTTTCCGCAATTTTTGGTATCTACTCGGTTGGTTTTTATCCTTTGCTGAATATTAAGAATGTCTATTTTACAAGAACAAGTATGCTGCCATATATGACTCAGTAGCAAAGGTACCAATAAATACAGTTTGTCGGCGGAGCTAAACATGGACCAGCTGGTAGAACACTGTAATGCAGATTGATTTCCGATATAATCAGATTGTCAAATGGTGTGTTTTTTTTTATGAAGTAAAAGAGCGTTATTTTCCAAATTGGTAAGGACTATTACAAAAATTATTTTTTTTTTTGGGTAATAGTTCTCCAAAATGAAGTATTAACATTGTGTATATAGTCTATATACAATGGTACTAATAATTGTTCAGCGTGAATAGAGAGATAACTGAAAACAGGTACTCATAATGAATGTCTATTCTACTGGAACTAGTGTGCTGCGATCTATGATTCACTAGTATAGGTATAGTTATTCTAATCCCAATTGGGACGGCGATAAAAATAAAAGCAGTACGAGAAGTGTTCATATGCACTGCCCGGCCAATGGAAAATGTATATACTACCAGTGTTTTTACTTCAAAGCGTTCCTGGTACAATCATAAAAAAGGTCTGTCGTGTGGAAGAGAATTCCTTCTCGAAACTTTTCATGTCGGTCCAATTGGGATTAGGAATACTATACCAGAAAATACAGTTTTTAGGCGGAGCTAAGAATAGATCAGCCGGTAGAATACTGTATTGCGGATTCATTTTCTATACGATCAGATTGTCAAGTGGTGAGGATTTTATTTTCTGGTAAAGTAAAATAGTGCTATTTTATAAATTGATAAAGACCTTACAAAAAAAATTTCGCTTTTTTGCTGATATTCCTCTGAAATAAGGTGCTTATAATTGACCAACATGAACAGAGAGAGATAACTGAGAACTGGTGAACATAATCTAATTTTTTTTTACAAAATAATGTATAATCTTGACGACTTATCTAAAATGAACAGAAATAGACCAATAACCGATGAGGAGCTTCTTCAGCTTATGGAAGAGAGGCTATCAGACAAAGTTATTCAGTGATGAAGATAACAAGGATTATTTGGACACTTTTCCAGAGCCGTAATGCCAAGACATAACGTACAAACTCGTTAAATAATTGTAAATAGTACCCTAATTGTTAATATTCTTCAGAGAAAAACATTCAAACGGGCCCGAGTCGAAACCAACGGCCAAAGTAAACCCCACCAGAAAACATAAAGTAGGATCGCAGAGCTACATAAATCGTGCAGGAAATTTTAACTTCCGGCTCTTTTCGTGAATTATACTATACTCAGTTTGGTCAATGCCAACTCATGTGGCAACACTGTAACTAACAGAGCTCCACGGAAGTCATTGTAACTAGTATTCGATTCGTTTCCGTTGAAAGTTATATAGATGGAGCCAAAAGTAATGAAATTGGCGTTTGGACCAGCTTGGAGTGCATGGAAATTTTCTCAAATCCAGAAAGTGTAATGGTGTTTATATCAATGCATTTTTGAGTAGAAAAATTAGATCATTAATTGAAATAGTGGCCAGTTATTGTGTTGCTGGAAAATAAAACAAGTAAGAGTCTCCAGGATTGTCTATATATAGTGACGTTTCCATGGGCAATTTTTTTAACTTTAAAGGGCCACAATTCCCAAAGATACTTTTTCCGTGCCAAATTTTCGACAGCTGAGATGATTCTATCATGTTTTGAGGCATCAGTGGAATATTCATCGAAATAGTGGTTGTCCCCATTTACGCCACCTTTACCGGATTTCGTATAAATGTCTTCGAGTGGACTTGTCCTACTGTTTCTTACCAGAACTCACGTTTTTTCTGCTCGGTCCAGTCTGAAAAGTCTTCTTTAGTTGTCAAATATAAGTGCGGATCTGAATGGTACCGTTACCTCAATAACTTTTGAACGGTTTGATGTGAAACAATGAGACATACATTTTTTTGAATGTTATTACTGGTCCTACTTTTTGAGAGAAGATACATTATAGTTACTCGACAGAGGGCGCTGGGGGCACATCAACTTGAAAATTTCGAGAAGTATAGAGGTCGATTTGCACATCATTGAAAACGCAATTCAATTTATCTTTCAACTATGGTTGTTCTACGGAATCACAATTGCGAGTGCAGCTTCCTATAGCCTCCCCCCCCCCATTCCCCCTCACTGTTAACTTTCGAACGCTTCGACATAGAAAAACAGGACCAAAATTATTTTGAATGATATCACCGATACAACTCTTTGGAATAGAATAAAATGTGATTGCTCGCTAGCTGGCGCGGGGGGACACATCAACTTGAAAATTTCAAATTGCATGGGGGGTCGGTCAAGTGGCATATCGTTGAAAAGATAATTTAATTGTCTTTCCAACCATCTAATTTTTTTGAAATTTGTCAATGATTTTTTTCACAATTAGCATTTTGAATTTTGTTATACTTGACATTTCAAATGCATATTGTGCAAAAACGTATTGACGAAATAAAAAAAAAGATTGTTGAAAAAAAAATAATTGAATTATTTTTTCAACGATGTGTCACTTGACCCCCATGCCATCTCTCGGGCACTCACAATGCCTTTCATTTGAAAAAGTAATATCTAAACGTTCAAAAGTCAACAGGGGGGAAGGGACTATTGAAAGCCGCACTGTATGATAGAACTCAGGGATATAGCTTTTGCAACTCTGCATCTTGGAAAAGTAACAATGATTTGAGAAATCACAGTACTGGGGCAATACGTCGCTGGAACAGAGCATATCTCGAACATGTCCTGCGCAGAAAATAATTCTGGAAGCTACAACACACTAAGGTCACTTGATATTATCCATCAGAAGGCAAAGAAGGCCTTGTCTTGCAGAGCAATTGAAAAACGTTAATGAAATAAATTGCCACTTTAATCGTATAACAAATCCAAAAAAGCTGCTGATTTTCCTTCTTGATATATATAAAAATTGAGTGAATGATCCTGTCTTCTCTCCCAAAAATCTTCAGAAACTGTTAATAAATATCTGAATGAAATTAAAAGTAACGCAGTTGGAACAGACGAAAACTCCATTGGTGTGACAGAATTGGTACATTACTTTGGCTTGTCTAATGAAGCTGTAGAATTCATACGAAAATATCAATCAAATCGTACCCAGCCCGTCGTCTTAGAAGGTATTGAGTCTGATTCATTATTGGTTGCTCACGTTGTTTTATAGGAATCTATCCAGGGGCCACTCCTGTTCTCTTAATACATTTCTGATATTTTTAAATCATATAATATGCTAAGTAATATATATAAAGATTTTAATGAATTGTACGAGTTTTCCACTGCCCATAATTCACGCTTAAATTAAAAAAGTTACAGATCATGTTATTCGGGTAAAAAAAAAGTAGAAAGTGCTCGTGAAGATATGAAAATGAAAATCGGATATGATATATTGCCTATAGCCAAATAATGGATTGTGGCTCGACTCTGAGTTGAGATTTACTAAACATGTGAGCCATCTTTGCCAGGTTTCCTTCACAACTCTTTCAATACAGCACTTAAAGCTTTCTGTATGCGAATCATTGATAACGTCCAAGCTGTCTTATTAGTCTGGCTGTTAATGACAGATTGGGTACGTTTTTTCAATGTATGCATGTTTTGAGTTATGATTATTACATATTTTCAACATGTCCTAGCCAATTACCTAAGAGTACTCGCTTGCAGCGGCGTCCCCAATCATATTTGAATTTGCATTGAAAATTAATGTTACCGAACGATAAGTAAAAGCATGCAAATTGGTTTTTATAAAAAAATTAAAAAAAGTAATACCTACCGCAGAAAATAACCTGCATATGCCTCCAACATTTAGGTAGCCCCGACATTATTAATTGAAGATGTAAAAAAGAAGAGGTATTTAAAAACAATCTTTGAATGTATGCTTTTTCACAGGCTTATTTTTGTTGTTATACAGTGAGCATCATAAGTGTGACCCCTCCCTATCTAACTCGTTACTGGACTCTTGTTAGGAAAATCGCCGAGACACGTCGACTTTTGAATTCTACAATGTACATTATTGTATGAATAGTTTACCCCTAATTCCATCGAAAAATTTAAAAAGCATGAGTGATAGCTCATTTGAAAGGGGTTTTATTCCCTATTCAACCGTGTCAAGGAATTGTCATTTGCTCCATTAATTCACGAGTCATTATTGTTTCAGAATAATGAATATTAACGTAGCGCACTCATCCTTAGAATTAAAATTCGGCCCTACATGATATCGGTTTTGGTTCAGACGTCAAGTGAGACTAATTTGCCATATGCTTGGATATTGACTGCACGTTTTTGTTGGTGTTTCTGCATTGTTTTCAGGATAAATGGTCAAAACAATAAACTGATATCAAGGAGAGTGCGAGTCAGTGTATTCTAGCTGTAAATTTTGATTGCTATTCATCTCCAAATAATGGTTGCACCACGTGAGTTAAATGAGAAATACGAAGCGATTGTTATTTTTGGTGATGCTCATCGCATTTATCATGCGGCTGTACGAATGTTCAATAAACGGTTTACAGTTCGCCCTATTGATAGACATTATTTCAAACATTTAGTGGAATTTTTTAATGAGAACGGCAGTGTGCAAAATAAAAAACGTTCTGGGCGATCAACTACTGGGGGAGATAAACAAGTGGACATTATGGGCGAATTTGTGAATAATCCGTTCTCATCGAATAGAACTGTTCCTTTGAATTGTGAGGTTTCGCAGATGACTGTATTGAAAGTTCTGGAAAAAATATTTCATCCCTATAAAATAAAGATGGTGTATGAACTGAGGGACGATGATCCAGACAGCCGTCTACAATATTGTGAAATTGTATCTAATAACATTTTGCAAAATCCCAGCAATTTGAAACACATTTGTTTCAGTGATGAGGCTACTTTTTGAAGTAAAACTTCTTTACGCACTCTTGACTTGGGAAATAAGCTGGTGAATGCGTGACGAGAGCGTTACGAAAAGTGTGATCGGGCGAGGCGAACGGTCTCGACAAAGGTGAGTGCGTATCTCATACTAGTTGCTGACGTCATATGCAGCGTTCGTTTTTCCTTGTCTATATTCTCTGTCCTTTTCTTGTCTGTCTCCCTATTTCTCCTTGTTACTTTTCCGTATTTCGGCCTCGCGTTTCTACAATTTATTTCAGCAAATTTTAAAATAGGATAAAATAAAATTTAACTAAGGGTAAATAATAAAATATTTATCAATTGTAGAGGTTCACCATTACAAATAATTTGTGACGTCGTGATTAAACATCACAATAATTAAATGGAAGTTGATGATGAAAATCCCACTATAGATCATGTACAAAAACCGAGACAAATTATTGGAGTTAGGTAAATTAATTTTTATAATCATGCATGACTCTAATAATGATTTACTAAATTTACCAAACTAAAATGATGACATCATAGGTTATATATATACAGGGTGGCCCACCACATTCGCCTCGGTATTTCTACGAGAATTGAAGAGAGTTAGGGAAAAACTTTTAGTACAGTTATATGTGTGTCCATGAGGAGCATATTCCAAAATTATTTTGAAATATATAGGGTGATCCCCAAAAAAATTACATACCAGAGTTATATTTTTTCTTATGGAACACCCTATATTTTTTTATATTTTTAGATACTATAGACAAAATAAAGGTGAGTTATCATTATATTTCCCTCACTTGAAACTGACCGTTTCTGAGAAATTTTGAGAAATTTAAAAATACAGACCATAATTTGAAAATTGTTTTCACCCTGTAACGTGTAACGAGCTGCTCGTGATTGAATGTACTGCTTAGCTCAAAGGTTAAAGTCAACTACTACATGAAATTTTCAATGCAATATTATACAGAGTGGCGAAAAAAATTGCCTCAAAATTTGGACACACATTTAATTAAATAACTTCTTAAAGTTGAATGGAACACCCCGTATTCAGTGGCGTAATTTGACGCAGAATTAAATTCCCTTCAAAACTATATCAGGGTTCCCTATACCTATCTCTTCTGCTTTTTACACAAAAGGCGTTTTTATATTTTACTTATGAGTAATTTTTTTATCTTAAAAATGAAACACACTGTATTGTAATGAAAAGCTTAAGAAGCATTTTTGAAGTCATTTTATCGAAAAATTAAGAATCTTGAATAGTTTATCATTTTAATAAATGCTCAAAATGGTGTCCATTATTCTCGATGCATAGGCGAACTCTTTCTTGAAATGAGTGCTGAACTCTGGATAACATATTTTGCGGTATGGAACGAAACGCATTTCTTATTCGTACTTTCATATCCTGAGGTGTCGTTGGCGGTGTATCGTGCACAATACTATTGATATATCCCCATAAAAAATAGTTGGGACTTGTAAGGTCCGGAGACCTGGCTGGCCAGTTCTGTGGACCTCCTCGTCCTATCCATCTATTTGAAAATTGTCGATTTAACTCGTTTCTAACACGTCTATCAAAGTGTGCAGGAGCACCATCTAGCTGCATCCACATCCGTTGACCAATATTAATAGGTATACTTTCCAACAGCACAGGCACATTATCCCTAATAAATCCGAGAAACATGACGCCGTTTAAGTGACCATCAAAAAAGTAAGGACCTACTACTTGCCTTCCAATCACTCCACCCCACACATTAACAGACCATCTGTGCTGGTGTTCAAGGGTTCTAAAAATATTGGGGTTTTCGTCACTGTAATAGTGAAAGTTATGTCTGTTAACTAATCCGTTGTTATGAAAAGTTGACTCATCGGAAAAAAGCACATAATCAAAAAAAATTTCTTCATCACCAATCTAAAGCCCATAAACAAAAATTCAGTCGTTGATCATAATCTTCTTCAAAAAGCTGTTGATGTAGTTGAATGCGATACGGGTGGAATTTGTACTTTTTAATTATTCTTTGGATACTCTGTCTGCTTATTCCAGTTGTTTCACATATTTTTTGCTGACTTGTGTGAGGGTGTTCAACTAGAGATAACATCACTAAATATTCATTTTCCTCATTTCCAGTAACCGGTTTTTGCCGTTCTTGCTTATTATAAGATACACTGCCTGTTCTTCGGAAAAGCTGCAACAACTTTTCCAATGAACGCTTGTTAGGATGACTCCTGTTGGGATACCTTTGGGCATATACTCTTGACGCTAATAAACAGTTTCCTTCACACTCACCGTTTATCAAAATCATATCAATTCGTTATTCCTGGGGATAAGTTCTCATTTTTCAATATTTCAAAAAGACAATAATTTTAAACTAGTTAAAACAATGATAATGGTTTTATTAACAAGTTGTGTCACTGTCAAATACTTTTTGTTTCATGATAATAATCAACTTCATCTAGGCCAGAGCCTACTATTATTAAAAAATAGTATAATAGGTTTTATAGGAAATCGTAAATGTAGTTTTTATTGACCCCATATTGTAATTTTGGTATTTATTTCCCAAAATGAAGTCTAATTTGCTAAGAAACAAGCGAATTTAACATATTTCGCCTCAATAATTAAGACACGTGCATCTTCTTAATTTGAAGAATGCTTTGATATTTCAGAAATGGCAATAAATTTGAGTTTTTACATTTGCCTGCATTTTACTTTAGATACAACGTATTTTCAAAAATTTAAACTTTTGCTTCTAGCGAATCTACGTATTCCTTAATAAAAAGGTTTTTAAAACGCTTTTTAAGCTTCTCATTACAATACAGTGTGTTTCATTTTTAAGATAAAAAAATTACTCATAAGTAAAATATAAAAACGCCTTTTGTGTAAAAAGCAGAAGAGATAGGTATAGGGAACCCCAATATAGTTTTGAAGGGAATCTAATTCTGCGTCAAATTACGCCACTAAATACGGGGTGTTCCATTCAACTTTAAGAAGTTATTTAATTAAATGTGTGTCCAAATTTTGAGGCAATTTTTTTCGCCACTCTGTATAATATTGCATTAAAAATTTCATGTAGTGGTTAACTTCAACCTTTGAGCTAAGCAGTACATTCAATCACGAGCAGCTCGTTACACGTTACAGGGTGAAAACAATTTTCAAATTATGGTCTGCATTTTTAAATTTCTCAAAATTTATCAGAAACGGTCAGTTTTAAGTATAGGAAATATGATAGTAACTCACCTTTATTTTGTCGATAGTATCTAAAAATATAAAAAAATATAGGGTGTTCCATAAGAAAAAATATAACTTTGGTATGTAATTTTTTTGGGGATCACCCTATATATTTCAAAATTATTTTGGAATATGCTCCCCATGGACCCACATATGACTGTGCTAAATGTTTTTCCCTAACTCTCTTCATTTCTCATAGAAATACCGAGGCGAATGTGGTGGGCCACCCTGTATATATACATATAGATGGAGCTAAAGAAGTTTTACTTCAGTCGTGTGGTCTAAAGCACACGTCGATTTTTTTAAACGGTCACGTGTATAGACAAAATTTGAGGTACTGGTCCGATGAAAATCCTCGATTTTTCCGCGAAACTCATACTCAGTTTCCACAAAAAAATAATGTGTGGGCAGGAATACTGGGTGACCACATTATAGGTCCGTTATTTATTGAGGAAAATCTGACTGGTGCCCTCTATTTGGAAATGCTGGAAACAGTGATAGATCTACTGATAGTGGCAACTGTCGAAAATAATTAAGACGAATTTGACATGGAAATTATTTTGCAAGAAGATGGAGCTCCTCCTCATTTTGCAGTTGATGTGAGGAATTATTTGAAGGACGATGGGGCACCGAGGATATGTGGAATGGCGTTACATGGTGTTACATGTAATCTCAAATACGAGACTCAGTGTTCAGGAGTTGCGAGCGCGGATTACGGAAGTGTGTGCAACAATTACTCGAGAAACTTTGCAAAGCGTCAGGGCTGAAACTAAAAATATACTTTATTTTTGCCAGGAGGTCAACGGGAAACATTTTGAATATTTATTGTAATAACAGATAAGGTTAGTGTTGGTTCAGTTGCCTTCCTGTTTGTGGTGTTTTGTCATTTTTAAACATTGATAACTCAACAGTAATGAAGCAAATTTCAAATTTTTTGCACAGTTGAATGGATGATAACACATCCTTTCAGATGAGCTATCACCCATCGCATGCTATTCAATGTTTTCGAAAGGGTTGCCAGTAAGCGATGAAATTAGGATTAAACTATCCATATATCCATACAAAAATGTACATTGTAGAAATCAAAAGTCGATATGTCTCTGCGATTTTCCTAACAAGAGTCCAGTAACGAGTAGGGGGGGGGGGATTGATTTTTCATACCTACATTTTGTTGTAATAACTCGGAACAATCGTTTAATGTATGCGCAATTGAACTATGTGAAAGGTATTGAGTAAATATTAGCGAAAAAACAAACTTATACCTTTCGGAAGTGTTGTTTGCATACGCTGAAAAAAGTCACAGAATAATCGATGCACTTCATGAACAAACGTATGCAATTTTTTTTTTTTGAAATTCTTGATAAAGATTACGATTTAGCGACTTGCACACGATTCCGACGTGTAAAAACGTGTAAAAACGATAAAAAATGGACGAAAAAAAATCGGAATACGATTCTGGTATGTATAACTCTGTATTATTATAGATTTTGTATGATTTCATGCACTGCGAATGACAGTGAACTTCTCTCTCGACGCAACCACGACGTGTTTTGGTTCATTGCGCAACAAACCGTGTTTAGTGTATTGTGGATTAGACTAGCGTTTTTTTACTCCACATGCTAATTGCCATGGATCCGAAGTGTTTTTTGTGTGGTAATACCGGAAGTATTATAACTTCCAATGATAATCCGTTAATGCAGAATGTAAAATATCAGACTGCTTTCACGGATATGGCTGATCCCGAAAAATTCAATGAGGCAAGAAAAGTAATTTAAGATTTCTTATGCAAAATGTATGCGATAACGGCTTGAAAAAAATATGTTCTGCAGATGAAGCGCGTTTACAATTATTCACGACGAACTATTGAATTGTGGATAATATGGAGATGTCCAAACGAGAAATATTGAAATTCGATGCGCAACACATGTTACGAACATTGTACATATTGAATTTGTGGGCGGATGGTACTTTAGCAGTTCCTCCAATCTAAGATATCCAAAACCATGGATGGCAATCGTGAATTGAAAGGGTGTATGATCCACAATATTGATAATTGTTTTCATAATTTGATATTATTTTTCAATCATATTTTCAGGAGGTGTTATGAGTACAGTTGGTTTTGAAATAAGAGTAATGGAAATTAGTATTTGGGCACTTCTCCACAAATAAAGATAAATGTGCCTTGGAGTTTTTGTAAATTCAATCCTAAAGGGGTAAAATGAGGGTTTAAAATCTGTATAGTTAGTTTCAGAGTTAGGATCATGAAAATTGCTATTTGGAGGTCTTTGTTACAAAAAAAATATGTTTTTCGATGTTTTTCTTTAATCCAACCCCTAGAGGAGTGAAATGGGGGTTAAATTGGAATTGGAAATTGGTTTTCGAATCAAGGGTCATATGAAATGATATCGGTCTTTGTGAGGAATAAGGAAATAACCCACTAGGGGGGTGGAAGTTTTTGTCGGTGTTCCGTTAGTTTTGAAGTAAGGGGCATAAAAATTGGTATTTGAGGTCTTGGTTACAAAGAAAGGAATACGATTTACAGTATTTTGAGATATTCCGTCCCTACAGGGGTGACTGAATTTGTAATTATCGTCACAAAAAATACAAAGTTCAACGTGGTAGAGTTGGTTCAAAATCTCGTGTGGCCTTGAATGCGCAGATGAGCAGAACATATTGGATGATCAATGCTACTTGTGTTCAGCATCTAGTGCAACATTCACCTGACTCTTCAGTGCGTGAAAATATATTCGAACCCTTAGTACAAGACAATAAAGGACCAAACCCATCAGGAAATCATACTGATTTTGAAGAAGTATCACATGAGACAAAATGCTTTTCCCAAAATGAGTTAGATGATCTTGTAAGAGATTTGAATCTTTCCAAACAAGCTTTAGAAATGTTGGCATCAAGACTGAAAGACGAAAATTTGCTTTCTCCGGGCACTAAAATTAATTTTTATCGTGAAAGAAAATGAATTACGGAGTTATATTTCCGTAGACGACAATATTGCTTTTTGTTCGGGTATTAACAACTTTTTGATAAAAATCGGTTTGAAATAATATGAACCAAGTGAATGGCATTTATTCATTGGCAGCTCAAGATAAAACCCAAATTGCATTCTCTCACACAACGGAAATGAATACGCTGGGGTACCTATTTCTCACAGTACGAAGCTAAAGGAATGATATTGTATCCTCAGTACACACATAATAGAAGAGCTTTGAATGATTAATTGAATATTTCAATGATTTTTTTCTGTTTTGAACGTAGATATCTGAAACTCAAAAACTAGAGGTGATAAAATAATTCTACTTATATATTTGAAATGAGCATATCATATCAGATGTACTGTAAACTAGTGTAATTGACTAGGACATGGTAAAAATCTATAATAATCTAAACTTAAAATATACATACATTGAAAAAAAATTGCACCGAATCTGTCATTATTGACCCGTCTATATTGTGATAGCGTCTACGGACCTGCCCTCCTGGAGTCTGATCAGTGTTGTCTGCAAAGATCTTCTATCACTATTACTAAACACGAGTGTAACCCTAAGGCTCTTACTCTTTGAGCTTTAAATAAGTGGGCAACAGCCATTCACGGATTTGGAATTTTGACTGGATAAGGACTGGAGACCGGTCTCCAGCCCTTCCCATGATGGCGGTTCTCAAAAATGTCCGAGAAAAAATTTTGAATATAAATGTTGAAAAAATTAAATTTCCATAGAGGATACAGCTTTCACTACCCGGGATAGGTTGATAGATAGCCCATCACTCCAGGGAGTGCCTGGGACGTTTGAAGCGCGAGGGGTCGTCTATGTTGTAATCAGTAGCTTCCCTTACGAGGGGGTTCTCGTGGATTATTGAGCAATCGAATACTTTCCGATTGCGATCTCTGATTATACTCCTGATGGAAGGCAGGTTCAAGTCTCCGATCGTTCACATACCACGGAGCTTCGTTAGATGGAAGGCAGGTTCAAGTCTTCAAGTATCCGATCGTTCCGCATATTCCTCAGGACTTTCATTTGCGCCTCGTTCCAGGACGGCGATGCTAGTCTGCAGGCCTGAACATTTTTTGTTTTTTTTTAATGTTGATTTTTTTGCAAGAGAAGTAAGTTTATTCAGTAAGATCTTTACAATTTTTTTTACAATTCCTTATTTATTTATTTATTTGATAAGAGAGCCCACCTAAGCCTAGCTTGTATTGTGGGTCGTTCTCTTATCATATCATTTAATAGATCTTGACTTCATTTTTTAAAGTAAGTTTACTTCTTCTAATAATCAAAGGGTAAAGTGCGCCGATTTTCTTAGCAATTTTGTTTTTGATTATATTCACATGCGGCTTCCAGGTGAGCCGACGATCCACAGTAACCCCTAAGTACTTGACTTGTTCCGACCATTCTATCTCCCTTCCAGAGATAGTCACTTCCCTCTCCGGGTTGTTTCTCTTGCGACCCATCGAGATCGTTTGTGTTTTATCGGGATTTAACTTTATTTTCCACTCCAGGTACCACTGTTGGAGGTCGTTCAATGCATTCTGCAAATGAACAACACCCACCAGGTGGTTGGCTGACGAGGAAAGTAAGGCCGTATCATCGGCTAACAGGGATATTTTCACGTGTTCGGTTCGTGGTATATCGGAGGTGAAGAGTGCGTATAATACAGGAGACAGTACTGCCCCCTGAGGAACGCCGGCCTCAATTTCTCTCGGGTCCGAGAGAAAATTGTCAACCTTGGTCTGAAATGTCCTACCCATGAGGAACGACTTTATCCACTTCACCAGGCTCGAAGGCAAGTGGAAATCGATTAATTTGCAGAGCAGGCCTTCGTGCCATACTCTGTCAAATGCTTTACTTATGTCTAGAAGGACAATATGAGCACTATTGTTGGTGTTTAGCGAAGATATTGTATTTTCCACCAGCCTCAAAATCTGTAGCTCGGTGGAGTGAGCGCGACGAAAGCCGAACTGCCCATTCGGTAGGACATTTCTGTCCACCACTTCATCGTCAAGCCTTTCGAGAACGATTTTTTCAGCCAACTTAGCTGAACAGCATAACAAACTGATTGGTCGATAATTTTCGGGAAGGTCAAGTTCTGACCTTCTTTCGGGATCATGACCACGATGGCATGCTTCCACCTTCGAGGAAATTTTTGAGGCGCAGTGAATTGTTGATGATATTCAATAATGACTGCACCTGGTTATCCGGAAAATTCCTAATCATATAATTAGAAATTCCGTCACAACCAGGCGCTTTTTTGGGATTTAATCCTTTGATATGCGCCTTAAGTTCAACCAACGAAGCTGGACGAATGACATCACGATCAGGTTCTCTTAGAGTGCGGTGAACCCGATTTTCTAGCAAAAGATCACGATCCAGATCATCGTCTGGATGCTCATTATGTTTAAATTGTCTTTCCATCGAGTCAGCAAAAGCTTGAGCTTTGGACTCGGAGTCGTAGCACATACCGAGCTCTCCATGAATAGGGGGGACATCAGTCTTTTTTTACTTTAAATTTCGATTTAATTTCCAAAGCTGTCCGTCATTTTCTAAATTCTCTAATGTGTTGCCAAATCTCTCGTTTCTAAACTCAGTTACGTTATTTCTAACCTCCCTATTCAACTCATTTAGACGGATTCTGTCCCCAGGGAACAGGTTGTCTGCAAAGAATACAAAACTCCTGTATTCGATTCTCCTTCGGTATTCGGAAATTTCACCACATAAGTACATAACTCAAATACTCTGGTTGGCTGAGGTTGAACGATCTTCGGAATCCACATCTACTGTCAATAACCCGACGAAGTTCTTGTAACGAAAACTCCTAAATACTATTATAAAAAAAATTAAGACGTTTTTAGCACTGAACGACCACAGAACACGTTTTCTGATGGATAGATAGATACATCAAAGTTGGTATCATTTGGATTTGAGAAAAAAAAATCCACTCCTAAGGGTTGGAAAAGTACAATTTGGATTTGAAAAAAAAATCCACTCCTAAGGGTTGGAAAGTGAGGGAAGATTTTTGGTTCACCCACTGAATTTTTACTTCTTAACCGATTCTACCACGCATAACTTTATACTGGGTTATCCGATTTGGATGATTCTTCTTTTACTTCATAGGGACACTTGGGAAATGGTCTCATTTGAATTTGAAACGAAATTATTCCCCTAAGGGTAGAAAAATAGGGGATGATTTATTGATTTCACACCTGTGAACCGATGTGTTTCAGAGTTATTGGAAATTCAACCCACAAGGGGTAAAATTAGGGTTTGAAATCTGCATAGATAGAATCATGAACATTTCTATTTGGAAGCCTTTGTTACAAATAAAAAAAACGTGTTTCGGTGGTTTCGGAAACCCAACCCCTAATGGGGTGAACTGGGGGTTGAATTGGGATTGGAAGTCCAGTTAGTTTAGTTTTCAAGTCAAGGGTCGTATGAAATGATATTTGAGGTCTTTGTGAAGAATACGGAAATAACCTCCTGGGGGGGTGAGAGTTTGTGTCAGGGTTCCGTTAGTTTTGAAGTCAGGGGCATATAAATTGGTATTTGAGGTCTCTGGTACAAATAAAGAAAAACGTTTCACAGTATTTTGACATATTCCCTCCCTAAAGGGGTGAGTGAGTGAAATACAAAGTTCTACGTGGATCAAGTCGCTGGTACCAGATAGTTATAATATATAACAGTTGATAGTTGAAGTAAGGTGGTTAGGTTAGGGTGGAGCGAGTGGAGCGGCCGCCCCAGGCCCTGCGCCTATTGAGCCCCCTCGCCGCGAGGCCTTAATCGCGCTATAATATTTTCAGGTTGAGATTTTGGTATAAAAAGTTTTTGGTAACTAATGTGCTCATTGTGACCGTGCAATATTTGAATGGTTCTTATTCTTGATGTTGAAGCACCTTGGGTTAGGATGGGCTACGTTTTTGACCTTTATATTTACGATTCTGTTTCTTTACTTGAAAACATGAAGAATGGGTTGTTTCTTTAAAACGGTTGTAGTGTTTATTTGAGGATGGTTTTATTTAAGTTCTAACAACAATACAATAACTGATAGTTGTGGATAGTGGTAGTGAGAAGGGATGAAAGCTTGTGAATGTCTGTTGGCGCAAAAGGGGAGAAGGCCCCGCAATTTTTTTGGCACCAGGCCTCGCTTTTGCCAAGGAGGGCTCTGGTGGGCAAGTAAGTATTTCGGATGTAATCCATATTATGTGAGTCACAATTAGTAGATTTTAGCCACAAAAAATAAAAAAATTCAAACTTTTAAACAAAAAATTAAACCGAGGAAAAAAGAAACTGAATAGACAAAAATTAAATGAATCTCTCTAGTCTCAATAACCAAGCTCCCAAACTGATGTGGATGCAGTAACTAATTTCGAGTCGGCGCCAAACAAACAATCAACGAAGGTCATTATTATTTTTTTAAATGATCCAAACAAAATGCAACGTGAAATCTCCTGCGATAAACAATAACATTGCAAAAACGGTAATATTCCAAAAATGTGCCTCACGTATGAGCTTGTTCGGGTAGCTGTCTCGCTGATATTCACTTCGAGAACGCTTGGCAATTTTCGGCGAAAGGACGCGCTGCCGCCGCGCACCCCGCTGTCATCATTTTACGCTATACGTTATTAATTTGCTTTCTTGTTTGTTTGGCGCCGACTCAAAATTAGTCACTCACATTAATTTTAGGAGTTTAGTTATTAAGACTAAAAAGGTTCATTTTATTTTTTGCTTTTCTGTTTCTTTTTTCGTCCGTTTATTTTTTTGTTGAAACGTTCTTTGACATAATAAGTATCAATAACCAATTGGGTATGAAACAATAACGAACTTTATCATTAGCTTTATCATTATGTGGTTGGTTTCACGTGGAAATACATATTGTAAGCAGTTCTTTCTGAATGATCATGGATATTTCTCACGGGAATCAATCGAGATTGAAATCAATTGGTCAGTAACATATTCATTATGTTTTAAATTGAAATAATTTGTCTGAATATATTGATTTTGTTTTACATTGAACTAGTTCAGGACACATAACATGAATTCAATATCCGTTTGCTACCGAAGATAATACCATTGTCGAAAAAATAAGATAGTCAATCTTTCGGTTAGGCTAGGTACTTAGGCTAGGTTTGACACAAATGAAGACCATCACTAGTGCACTAGAGTCTCCAGTCACGTCTGTTCTAAGTTCTTCCTTTGTCGTTGATCAATTCATAGAATGTGAGTCTTTCAATAATAGATAGATAGTTTCGAAATAAATTTCTCAAGACCGAAGGTTTTGGGGTTGAGATTAAATCCATTATTGAAGCATGAGCAGATGATCACCTCGATATTGACCTAGATTTTGAAATCGTGCAGAAATTGAAATGCATTTTATGGTATAGTTGAACCATTTACTATTGCAGAAGCATGAAAAACAAGTTTCGCAGTCTTGAAGCGGTATCCTTCGAGCAGCAGAGAGAATGAATTTTATTTAGATATTTTAAAAACACGTTAAAATAAAATTAAATATGCCATAAGCGAGTAAGAATGTATCAATTGGCCATCGGATCAACATAATTTCATTTTCGTATAGTCGAAAAAAGCCATAATTTCCAACAAAACGCAACAGAACTATAGAATATTTCAAAACCTATTTCGATCCCAGACCAGAGACGCTACTGGCTTTTATTTATACAGTCCTCTTCAAACAATAATATAACTCGTGATTTATTAGTTTTCTTGGCCTCCGACACAAAAATTAACAAAATATTTGTCTCGCAGAAGAGGGTAAATGAGGCTAATATATAGGATAGAATACGGAGAATCTTGTAGGCAACACTTCATTGGAAATAAAGTAATGTGCAAAATTTTATAATCACTTACCTAAAGATATAAAAAACCTAAACAGGAAAAAATAATTTCAAAATGAAACTCAAAGAATTCTTGATTAACGGTTGTTTCTACAGTACTGATGAGTATTTCAATCAATGATGTGTATTTGTATATTCATTTGGTGGTGTTGTTATATTCCTATGTATTTCTATGTATTATTTTAATCAATCACATGATGTATTTATATATTTACTTTGTGGAACTGTTATATTTTTATGTATCTGTATGCACAGAATATTTGTAAACTACTTGTTGTTTGTTTGAAGGTTGTAGACGATGTGGTAACTTGATTACTATCGTTTCGGACGTCCATCGTCTTAATGTATTTGAAAGGTTTTCACGACGTTTCGAATGCTTGTATCTGCAATCGTCTTCAGGTGAATACTGACAAGCTCAGGTGCTACTTACCAATTTATATGACTGTCGGCGCAATGATGCGTGCAATTCCACCATGTACAGCGGTGCGTGTAATTTCGCGCGGTGTGGTGGTGCGTGAAGTTTCGCGCCTCTGCAGCCCGCCAGAAAAAGCAATCAGGGGTTTCCATACGTTCTTGATCTCAACGCTTGGTTGACTAAAGGCGTTATTGGCTTCGATGTAGGCGTCCTCTTTGAACTTTCGTTTGAACCAATGCTCCTCTCTATGTAGAACACTCGCGTCGTCCCATAGAACTCGATGGTGCTCAGTCCAAGCGTGGTCAGCGATTCCCGATTTCGATGTTTCTCCACGTTGAGTCCATTTCTTGTGCCCATCCAATCTTACCGGTAACGGTCTCTTTGTCTCTCCAATGTGGGAATTTCCGCATTCACATGGAACTTTATAAATGCAATTCTTACTGATTTCATTTTTGTTGTCAGGTTTGGTCTTGGTCAGAAAACTCCGTAAAGTACTGCCGGATTGGAAGCAGCTCTTGATGTTGAACTTGTTTCCGATCCTTCTGATCTTCTCGGAGACACCTCTGATGTACGGAAGGCAGATCACTGTGCTTTGTTGTTGCTCTTCGGATGTCTTCGTTCTCCGGAGTTGTTTCAATACTTCCTCTAGGAGTTTCTTGGGATATCCATTCCGGTGGAGGTCCTCTCTGATGTGGTTTAATTCGGCATCTAGTGACTCCGCGTCGTTGCATATGTGCGTCGCTCTCTCCACCAATGTTCTCACGATCCCTCTCTTCGTCGAACTCGGATGGTTGGAGCTGTAACTGAGGTACTGCCCTGTATGTGTCTTCTTTCTGTAGACGGAGGTGCGAATTTCATTGCCTATTCTCTCAACGTTCACATCGAGGAAGGGTAAGGCACTGTTGGTTTCCATCTCCATCGTGAACTTGATCGAATCCCTGATTCTGTTAATTCCTGAGAAGAAATCCTGGAGATGTTTGTCTCCGTGATTACATACAATGAAGGTGTCATCCACGTACCTCAACCACAGCTTTGGTTTGTATTCTGCCTCCCGTATAGCCAATTCCTCGAACCACTCCATGTATATGTTGGCGATGATTGGAGAAAGGGAAGATCCCATCGGGAGTCCGTCGACTTGAGAGGAGAATCGTTCCTTTTTCTGGAAATATGAGTTCTGTAGGCAGCACTGCAGTAATTCCAATATTGCGTGGGTAGGAAGGTCAGTCAGTTGTTGTTTGACGTATCCTATATCATTTTTTTTTGTATGATCAAAAAGGATTCAATGAATTTATTATTATTGAAAAAATTATTATTATTATCATTGGCTTGCGGTCCATTTTGATTGGCTCAGGCGAATCTGGACTAGAATGTTTACGGGTAGTATACATTATTTTCCGTTCCTTACTTCGCATATACCCTTGTGTAAGCGAAGTGATTCTTTGATTTGCTCTTTGTAGAAACAGCTTCTGCGATTGAAAATGGTTAAACTATACCTGCGAGTTACTCTTGAGTTTTGCCAGATGATTTATGAAGAAGCGTACATGGATATTTTGAACATATCCCGATGCGAATATCAAAACTTATGATTTTAATTTTACATATTTGAAAAATATTTTCTAAATGAAAAGGTCAAGAAAAATTTGTAAATTTTTGTAGAATGGGTAACATGATTTTTTCAATAGAAACCAAAAATATTTTTACAGTGGTATTGACTTTACTGAATTTGAGTAGTGGTGTTATTAGCAATGGAAGTGACCTTTATCAGGCGAACATAGAGATTGACAAATGACTCCTAGGAAAATAAGCCAACTAAGTATGCAAGGCCCGCTCACACACTTTGAATGGTATATACAGGTCGACCATTCAAGCTTGGCCTTTGAGATGTGTCGAAGAAAGGGTGAAAGAATCACTGTGTAACAGAGACAGAGAACGAAAAATTCCTTGAAAATAAATTCCGTGTAACAATTATTCGTATTGAATTTTCGATTAAGTGATTGAGTTTTACCCATAATAACGGGTTCAAAGGGGGCGTATTCTTCCATTTCAAAATAAAATATTATTAATGGTAAATTAATATTCACTATATTTTCAAAATTTATTCGACGTGTTTCACTACATGGTAGTTTTATCAAGAATGCTGATAAAAATGGGTCTGGAATAGATTCTACAATGGGAATTTTTTGGGATCCAATTATCTATTCAACAAATTGACTGAATGAACAAAGATAATATACATGCCTTCTCATATATAATTTATAGTCTGTCATGATTTGGGATGCTTGTGTGAATTATTGAAACGCAATGATTGTTAGGCAATATTATAGTTGTTATAACAAACAAGTGGACATTTAAACCACAATACTCAGTTTCTTCAATCTCACTGCCGTTGTTTCGGAATTTATTATCGTCTTCTTCAGGGCTCAAATGTAAATTGAATATTACTGTTTAGTGATAATGGTGATTTACGATTTTGTTATTCTCCTGCATTAACAAAATAATGATGGTATACGTCCCATAAATTCTATATGTTAACAATGTTTTCTTTTGATTCGTCTATATATTTATCAAATTTCAGTTGTGTTCCAATGACAAATTCCAAATATTATATTTACTGTACCTTCTCTATCAGTTGATTCCAATATCTGAGCCTAGTCTCAGAAACTTCTGATAAAGGTACTTATTGATAATGAACATATATTCACTTCCAGTAAATTAATTTCAGAAAATATATATATAAGTATATATATATATATATATATATACATATATATATACAGTGTGACCCATTCAAAATGGAACCACCCCTGTAGAATAAGAATTTTTCAATCAATCTGAAAAAAAAAATTTTTTCTATATTAGGCATTAAAAACTGTATCTTGACACAAATTTTCATAACTTCAGTTTTATTTCCAAGGCACACTATGGTTTTTTTTCTATGTCAAAAACGGCAAAAGTTATTGGGAAATTTTTGTTTTTTAGTTTGACTACACCACTGGATTTGTAGTCATTATAAATAAAAACCATCAAAATTTCATAAACAATTATTGGTTAACAACGAAGTTACAACAACTTCAATTTTGGAAACAAAGTATTGATTATAATTTTTAATTAGATTATAGACATATTTAAAATCTGGCAACATCGTCGATACGAAGTAGAACACCAGTGAACTTGTACCATGAAAATCCGAAGTCAATAGCTCATTCCGTTCTTCAGTTATAAGAATGGTAATAATATGAGTGATATGAGGTGGAAGCGATTTTGTAATACAAATCTGACTAGGCCACGGGATTTGTAAATTATATTCCCATTTATTTAAGTGTAGGTTATAAGTGTATTCGAAAACAACAGAGAATTTGAAATTCATTTTCAAGTTATACAGTAGTATATTCTTTCATGGCCGATAATTTTTAAAGTATTTATTCAACAATAAAACGTCATTAATAAAAACTAAAACTAAAATAAACATCACTGTGAAATTGAATATTTGAATTTTTGTGGCTTCTACCAAACCTCCATTTAGTTCAACACATTTATCGTATCTCTTCCGAATATTTTTTACACTATTTCTAATTTTTTGAGGTTTAATTTCGGCACAAATCCAGTGGCTAGTCAGATTTTAATTCAAAATTGCTTCAACTCAAATCGCTTACATTACCATACTTTCAGGAGTTATAACTGTAGAACAGAATGAGCTATTGACTTCGGATTCTCACTGTACAAGTTCTCGGTGATCTACTTTGTATCGGCAGATTTTTAATATGTCTATAATCTGATAAAAATGATAATCAAATACTTTGTTTCCAAAATTAAAGTTGTTGTAACTTCGTTTTAACCAATATTTTTTCATGAAATTCTGATAGTTTTTATTAATAGCGACTACAAATCCAGTGGTGTAGTCAAATTTGAAAACAAAAATTGCCTAATAAACTTTTGCCGTTTTTGACAAAGAAAAAAAACCATAGAGTGCCTTGGAAATGAAACTAAAGTTATGAAAATTTTTCTCAAAATACAGTTTTTGAGGCTCCATATTAAAAAAAAATTTCTTTTGAGATTGATTGAAAAATGCGTATTCTACAGGGGTGGTTCCATTTTAAATGGGTCCCACTATATATATATATATATATAAATATATATATATATATATAAAGTTTGTGCTTGTCCGATTACCTGAGAATCAATTTAGACACAAGTCACGTGATCGCTAGTATGGCGGCAAATTGAAAAAAATTGCTTATGAAATGGCGTAAAGTGGGGTTCAATGTGTTCATGGGATCAACGAAATCACTACTTTTGGAATATATCGAGGTATCATCTACGAAAACATGGATTGTACATTGTGCCAAAAGAAAACCCGAAGCATTCATACATATTAGAAACAAAAGATGATCCAATACGCTTTCAAGTGGTACACCATACTTGTTAGGCAGACTATAAACTCTATGTTTTCTGTTTTGATTTTTCTTTTATTTATTTCATGTAATTTTATATATTATTTAATCCATGTAATCTAAATTTAATATGAATATTTCGCGATCTACTGTTTTGAATGCCCTTTTGGAGTTTCGTATCGCTAGATTGATTTCAAATATAAAATAATTCAGCTCTTTTCCAAACTTGTGGAAGTTTGGAACTTCTTCTGCTAAAATGATGTTAAATAAAGATTTTATGATTTTGACAATGTTCCGTACTCCGAAAGAGGTTGCTTTCAATAGTTAGTGAGTATCAAGAACGGTTAGAATGGTTTACTGGTTGATGACAATGTTATTGGAGACTGAGCGCAGTAAACCTTACCGTTCGTGATACTTATACTATTTTTTGTACCACCAATATATGTACAAAAGAATTCATACAAATCAATTTTCTTGAATATTTTATTGAATATTAAATAATCGTAACCATGGTTTTATTTACCCAGCACAGCCTGTGAATTTTGGTAAACAACTGAGAAGGCGGTTAAAATAATTTCCCATTTTTTACATTTTATGGTTGAATCTGTCATGCAGTTGCCAGATACAAGTTAAGTATATATTCAAAGGTATTCGTTTCAATAATAATATATGATAACTGATTCGGAAGCAAGATTACGGACTTAGAAGATGCATGGAATATCGGAATATCAGCCATAATTCCAGAAAAGTGAAAAAAAATAATAACAAAATTGTATATATCCTTCAAAATGCATGAATTTACTAACTTTTTTTTTCATAGAGCAGATTAGTAAAAATCGAAAATATCCGGTCGTAAAAAAAGGTTTGAAGCGTCATGAATAAAGTACTTTTTTTTATAATTGTGAATTGATTGTCCATAATGACTGACCTAATAATTGGAGTTTTTTTTCCCATAGAAAATATTCTCCGAATTTTCAATCTCTACAATATTTTTTTAATTCTTTATTTTTTTTTAGTATTTTATATTGTAATGTAACTCTGAACTCCATTTTCCGGTTATAGGTACTATACATTCACAGTGCATCGTAACATTATTGTTTCAACAGATATTCGTTTCAGAAAAACATCCGGTTCACCAAGGAAAAAAGTCAATAAGTACTCACATATAGGACAAGGATTATTTCGGCTAGAAAACAGCAAAACAACATATCGACTAGATGCGTTGAAGTCCGACATAATGAGCAAAAAATCACCAGTGCGGAAATGCAATAATCTCAATGTCAAACAGAATAACACTATGCGCGTAATAATATTTCACATTCAATGTTCTGACAATGGTAAAAATTAATTACCTCAATTTCAACAGTGCTTTCAGTGGCGTAGAGTGAGAGAATAACAAACTTACACAAAGGGTCTTTCTAAATGTGTTTGTTATTGTATGATCTGATGATGATTGTATGATGCTGAAAAACTGTGCTTCTGAATTCGCTGAACCACTTTTCATATTGTTCAATATGTCGCTTCGTGAAGGCTGCTTTCCTGTAGTTTGGAAAACTGCTTGCATTGACCCAATTTATAAATCCGATAATAAATATCTAATCGACAACTATCGACCTATATTCAAATATTCGAATCAATTATTTGTGACTTTTATTCTGTGATGTCAAGAACCTATAAATATCGAACAGCATGGTTTTGTGAGGGCAAGATCTGTGAAAGTAACCTATTATATCACACAATATCTATTGGAGAGTATGAACGAGGGATGAAGTCATTTATACCGATTTCAGCAAGGCATTTTATGAAATTGATCATGACATGTCTCAATAATCAGATCCCTAGAGGGAAGAAATATGAACGCCACACTGATCAGATGGTTGCCTCCAAGGTGGGGTCCTCTTGCCTTTGCTAATTGTTTAATATAATTGTTTTGTTTAATTGTTTTTAACCGCTTCCTTAGTTGTTTCACCAACCCTCAAAAGTTACTGAAAACTTGTATGAGTTTAGATCACGGGGACCTTACCTTTTATAGTGGGTTCCGAAACTACTGTGGTCATTGACCGTGGATAATCTGATAGTGAAGATACATGACTCTGAAATCACGACTCAAGGTTACGCTGATGACCTGGTTGTCACTAGAAGGGGCAAACATGACGGGATAATATCAACAACACCTAAATAATGAATACAAAGTGCTTACTTTAAGAACGATAGGGACGTCACGCTTTGGAGGCCTACTTATTTGGCAACCCTGTTACGGTATCGCACAGTGACAGTCAGTAATGGACTCCGCGTTTGCTCCTTCTTGTTCTGTCAATAAACTCCGTCAATTAGTGATATAGTACACTTAATAGAATAGGTGGTAGAGGATATTTTGAATAGCCTATCGATTATGAAGATCAACAGTGACTTTTGATGATGCCATTGATGATTTCGCATAAAAAATCCAGAAAAGTATTTATATAAAAAAAAATGTTGTAGGTTTGAGTTTGTGATATGTTTCTTTATATGTAATAATTTTATGTAACAAAACAATAATGGGTACTTTGAAACTAAAGGAATACTAATTGGCGGCATCGTTATAAGCTCCCAGCGTGAGAGAGTATACATCCGGCACTGCACTGTAACAGAACTTCTTATGTACAATATCAATAATAAAAATTCAGAAGTAGTTTGCCGTATCAGTTATAAAAATCGATTGAGTAACAAAGAAATTAAAATAGATTTTTCAAATGAGATATTAGATAAATATAAATTCAAATTCGTATTGTTTTCTGCTTTCGTTTTTTCGTGGACTTCAAGAAACCATATCAAAATTAAAAAAACATCTCATTCTACTCCCCCGCTAAAGAATCTTTATAACGGAAATATTTTGCCGAAGTCATATTACCTCCGATTACTCAGAAGCTTTCAATACCGTCAACCGTGGTTTTTTGTTGGCGATTCTGAAACATATTGGGTTGAGTGAATTGCTCAACTTCTGAAGAATTATTTGTGAAGAGTTTAGAGAAAGTTGAAATTGAGCAACATCTCTGAAAAGGGAATTCTTCAACTTACGGATCCTAAGAATTATCTGGTCCCCTATTTTTTACAGATACACTTTTGGAACATATTATTTCCAATTTCAAATTCCATTTATATGCTGATGACTGCACCGATCTTGCAAACAGGAAAATTTAGAACGAGTAGTCGAACTTCAGGACATCAAAAAGTCAGTGTCTATATCTGATGGCCACCGTTACAAACATCAAAGTCATCAGTTATCCTAATCAGATCAAAAACGAACCGAATCAAAGCAAAAGTGAAATTAATGATGATTAACTAGAACTGGTGGATAATGTTGTATATGAAACATTATTTGCGTTTTACAACACATATTGGCCACCTGAACCGGAAATCTTTCGGTAAACTGGAATTTTTGTTTGGACGTAGATACAATCTGAACACACGGACCAAAATCATACAGTGCGGTCCATAGGTATGGAATGAATTCATTTTTAGCGTTATAATGTATTTTTTTTAAACCTGAAACAAGTTGATTTTTATTGTCAATTTGACAATTCACAGTATGAAAATATTACCCCCTTCTTGCACCCCCTCTGAATTATGAGCAGCCCTCAAAAATTTTGAATGAGATGTGGCACTTTGTTCAAAAGGGATTCTCAATCTCTGTTCATCTATATTAGGTTTTTCAAATTTGGTGCAATCATAACTAAAATAATTTATTTTGAAAATGTAAAATTTTGAAACTTCACGTAGAACGAAGGAAATAATGTCACATAATGTTTAGGAAATATTTTTCGATTTATTTCACAATTTAATGTTCAAAATGACCACCAATCACTTCATGACAATGAGCAAGTCGATCTTGGAATTCTCGTACATTTTGTAGGACCTCAGGGGTTATGTTGTTAATTTCTTCCATTATCCCAACTTTTGAATCTGCAATATTGTCTGGTTTATTGGAATATACTTCTGATTCCAAATAACCTCATGAGAAGTAACCGAAAGGCGACAAGTCGGGGGATCTAGGCGGCCATTCAATCGTTCCACGTCTTCCAATCAACCTATTGGGAAAAACTTCGTTCAAATAATCTCTAACAATACGTTTGTGATGCGGTGGACCTTCGTCTTGTTAGTACCGAATTGATCTATCTATTGGATTTGGATCATTAACATCCGTAAAAATTTTTTTAATGTAGGCTGTAAAAAATTCATAAAAAAATCTGGATGAACCTCACCATCAACTGTGCCTTAAAAAAATAAGGGCAAATAATTTCGTTATTAATGATACCAGCCCAAACGTTTACTCCTTTAGAATATTGTGTGTGAGCCTTACACATCCAATGAGGATTTTCTCTGCTCCAATATCTACAGTTTTGTCTATTGACCGTTCCATTAATGAAAAGTAGCTTCTAGAAAAAACACTTTTGTTTATGATTTACCTACATCATTGTCGGCGGCAAGTTGTTAGTTGTCATATGCGGATTTTCTTCAATCGCTAACAGTACATCTAATTTTTTTTCCCATCCAATTAACCATTCCAACCTGATTTCTGATTATTTTTCACATGTCCAGTTTCACGAAATTTTGTTTCTATTTTGCTAACTGTAGACTGTGAGACGTGTTGACCAGGGTATTTATTATTAAACATTTCACAAACTTCCTTTTAAGTTCTTGTTCTATTACCGCATCCAATCAAATTAAAATGTCTATTCTTTTAGTTTCGAATAAATGAGCCTAGGGAAATCAAATAGACACACACATATTTTTCAATACACTGACATCTGTCAGCAACTTATCACTTATCAAAATAACAGTAGTCTACTAGATTGTCATTACATTATTTATGTTGGTTTTGTGAATACTTTTTTGTTGTCTTGAACAACTTCCTCCTGAAGTGTAGTAAAACAGATAAGAAAATACCTGATTATTTCTCATGCGTTATTTGAAATTAAAAGTATGTTTCAATAGACCAGACAATATTGCAGATTTAGAAGTTGGGATAACGGAAGAAATCAACAACCTAACCCCTGAGGTCCTACAAAATGTTGTACGAGGATTCCAAGATCGACTTGCCTATTATCATTATTGCCAAGAAGCGAATGGTGGTAATTTTGAACATTTCATTTAATTGTGAAATAAATTGAAAAATACTTCCTCAACATTATGTGAGATTATTTGCTCCATTCTACGCAAAATATCAATATTTTACATTTTCAAAATAAATTTTCTCAGTTATGATTGCACCAAATCTGAAAATCCTAATATTGCTGATTAGAGAATGAAAATCCTTCTCGAACAAGGTGCCACACGACCTCCCTTCTCTTTCAAAATTGTCGAGGGATTGCTCATAATTCAGAAGGGGTTAATATTTCCACTAGAATTTCCAAAGTGACAATAGAAATCGACCTGTCACAGGTTTTTTTAAACAAATACATAATAACGCTAAAAATGAATTTATCCCATACCTATGGACCGCACTGTATAATCAGAATCCTTAATATCATCCCAACTCAATTTTTCTGATATTCAGTGCGTTATTCGTAGTAAACGACTGCCAATAACTTCATTTAGATACAAAAAAAAAGATCTAGAGCAAGAACTATATTATTGTCACACAACGGTGAAGGATTCAAGCAACAATGTCTCCCAACCCAATAAGCGCGGCGTACAGTGATCTGGCTTCTCCGAAAAACGGCCAAAAGTAGTTTTTTCGTTAATATAGAAATTTTGAAAAAAAGAGTTTCTTCAGTTTCGATAGGTATTGCATGAGCCTAACTTCAAACATATGAATTCCCTTTCATATTCTTACCGGACAAGCGCAAATAACTTAAGTATGTTACATATTTCGAAAATATATACATGATTTTTTAATATTTTGAAATCAGTGATCGGATTTTGATAATATTTTCGTGCATTGAAAGCTAATTCACTGTAAATTGAATATCAGTACAGATTCATGACATTTTTGAAACACAAGATGGCGGACAAGTTAGACTTTTTTTATCAGTATTGGTGTACTTTTTTTCAATATCTTAAAACAATTTATGATCGATGCCTATGAACAAAAGTAATGCTCATAAATTAGACATTCTATTTTCAAGACGAATAGTGGTGTATTATTTTTCAGTCGAAGATAACGATATTTGTTATATTCTGAAAATGCAAGTTGTTATTATTTTTTTTAAAACAAATTAAAGGTGGATTTTGAGAGAAATAATACCTATTGGTCCCGTTATCACAACAATAAAAAACATTTATATATATATATATATATATATATATATATATATATATATATATATATATATATATATATATAAATTGCGGTGAGAAATACATGAAAAGAAAAGTTGTGGTATATCAGACAAATTCCATCTTCAAGCAAGATTTGAACCCACGGCCTCTAAACCTCTAGTAGGATGATCTCATTCTGAAATCTACGTTTCCGACTGGCCGCGCCAACGTGTACTTTTTTTTAATTGAAATCTACCAAATATTACGTGTAATTCATCGCTCTCGATACAAGGCACAGGCCAGACAGGAATTCTCCTCAACACATCATAAAAACGTTTTTCTATGGTTGATCACAGGATGTAGATGCGCAATTTGTCTCTTCTACAAAATCAGTTTGAGTTTCGGTTGATTCTAAACACCTAACCCCTGATGTACTACTGCCTCTACCCTGGGAAAAATTGACCCTGGCTTCTGGCTTCCCTATAAGACATTGAGCCTAATGAATAAAAATTGAGCAATTGCTTTTTCTCATAAAACGGAAGTAATTGCTTGAAATCCAATGGATGAAAACTGGAGTAACTGCTTTTGCTTTCAGCAATTCTTTAAGTTCAGGAAATGGGTCTATCAGAGCTTTTTCTTGAAAATAGTAGCAATTGCTACCATTTGCTCAAAATGATGAATAAATCAAAAATAACTTTTTCTAGATAGCAATTACTTCAAATTTCTAAGGTAGGTTGACCCTTCCATCATTTGCTTGGTGACAGTCTACTTTGTTCTTTGCGGCATATACATGTGAGTTGCTTTTTATTCGGATGGTTTGCTATGGCTGAATTTATGAATGTGCGTAAATGAAAAATATACAGTGTGCGTAAAAATTGCAAAGATGATGATTTCAGAAAGTTATATCGATTTGACCGCGAAAATGTTGAGTGGTTAGCAAATTATCTTTTGACTGATACTGGTGAAAGGCAAGGGGCTGCACTATCACCTATAAATAAAATGAAAATTTTTCTGCGGCAATTGTTGTATCCGGGCTTTCAAAATTATATAGCTGGAGAACTCCCCAAACTACTGTGTGTAAGACATTCTGTTTCGTAATGGATGCAGTTTTGGAGAAGGCCAATATTTTTATTAAATTTCCTAGATGTGCTCAAGCTGTTCTGGAAGCTTAACAGTTGTGGTCAGAGAGATACCGTTTTACAAACGCCATCGGTGTGATAGACTGTACACATATCAGGTTTCCAAAGTTCAATGAATTCGGTGATGAATATATAAATCGAAAAGGATACCCTAGCATTAACGTGCAGGCAACTTGTAATGCAAAAGAAATATCCACAAGTGTAGATTGTCAATGGCCAGGCTCTGTGCAAGATAGCAGAAGTTTGAAAAATTGTAACATATACAACATTATTAAAAACACACAGAAGAATGTGTACTATCAGGAGACGATATAAATTGAAGTGTAATTAAAAAAATACCATCGACGATAATTGCCTGCGTTGGGATCATAATATCGCTAAACATTCAAATTATGAAATTCTGATTATTCCAAACCAGAAGATAATTCTGAAATTAAAGAAGAAAATAACGATAACCGGACAACAAATATAATTCGTCAATGAGGACAGCAGAAAATGGAATTAACAACTCAAATGCTCTTTAATTATCATGTGAGTATCTAATTAATAATTATCAACAATTATATGCTGAACAACTTTTTTTAAAATATATTTTTTGCCAATCTATCTTGTCAATTAGTGGTACTCTATTCGTACCAATAACAACACGTTTTCTCTTTTTCAACCACCCTGTATATTATATCTGTAATATTTTCCAGAGTAGGCTAAACTTTTGGAAGAAGTTTTTAAAAGTTTTCCATATATTGTGGCCAATATTTTGACACACGCTGTCTTATGCAAATAATTTTAGTTTCGTTTTCGAAAGCAAATCTTAATCAGGTAGATTAGGTAAACATTAGAAGAAATGAACATGAAAATAAATTTTACACACATATGTATTTGCAACTCAAAATTCATCTAAATCGGAACCAAATGAAAACATAAATATTATAGTTTTATATTTAACACACATATTTAGTATTCATGAAGAACAATGATAATACTCTTAGGCATGTGGTGTTCCCTGACTATAAATTCAAATACACCTTGCCTTTTTCCGTAACAACACTGCTGCCATCAGTTTCTTGTTTTTTTTTAAAGGATTTGTTCTTGTTGCATACGGCATAATTTCAGCTGCTCTAATAAAACTGATCATTGCAGTTCAGCAGTTGATAATATTTTTGTTTAATCAGTTTCAGGTAATTTAAATGATATTTCAATTTTTTTTCTAGAAATAGTACTACCTTCTGCAGCTGCAGGGTCACTAGATGTTGACGTAGAGGGCTCATCAATTATTATTTCTTCATCAACTCCAGCAGACACAGCGCCTAACAATGTATATTTTCTTAGTTTATCACGCATTAATAAAAAAAATTTAATACTTTACTGGTATTTTTTTAAAGACGGGATTTTTTTGTACATCCAGAATTTCCAATCATATTTTCTCCCAAGGCTATAGATTATTGGTTCATTGGGTGTCCTATTAATGTCAAATTCCTGCTTTATATCTGCCTTCATATTACTAATTTTCTTTGACAACTGTTTTGTTGTAAGTGGGACGTTAAAAATATCTTTATATTGATGCACTAAGATGGTTAAAGCGGCCTCCTCGTCTCCTTTAACTTGCGGAGCTTGTGATTTATTAAGAACGATTTTATGTTCCTTTAATTTATGGAAAAATATCATTTGCTTGTCAGTAATTTCTTCATCGCTATCAAATTTCCTCACTTTCACTCAATTTTCCATATCACTACTTATTTTTCACAAACACGTCTATACTAAATAAATAATATTCGTTCACCCTATCGCACAATCGGCACAATTAATTTAGAGTGGACTTGTTGCAATTGCTACTGGGATGTAAGAAACGCAGCATTTGCTTTACAATTTTATTCATATCAACATTTAGCAATCGCTTTTGCTAGTTGAGCAATTGCTTTTTCTAAAACCTAATTGCTTCAAGTAATTGCTTACTTTCGATTCATTGGGCTCATTGAGATGATATAACATAGAAATCCCTCCAGATTTTTTCACAACTATATATTATATAAAAGACTTTCAGAAAGGCGAATTCAAACTGAAAAACAAAAACCGATTTTTGAAAAAATATCAAGAACCTCCGTCTAAGAAAAAAAACACTCCTAGCTGAGGTGGGAGTATGTTTTGATGAGAAATGTATATCATTAATCCTTCAATTCATTTTCAAGGTACTGTTACATTTCTATTGTGAAATCATGAATAATAATCAATGTCACTTTCATGGGTTCTGGATAACCAAGTTCACTGGAATTTTATTGTTTTTACTCATCCAATGCAGTGGCGGCCAGTTGTTTTGACAGGGATTACGGAATCGAGGAGAAAACTGTAATCATTGAGTATTACGAAATAGAATAAAACTAGACGAAAAAGGGAATTTAATAGGAAAATTTCATCATGTGACAAAAAAAATGTTTTTCGAAGTTTCCGGATAAAACAGAATTGATCTTGAAACCTCTTGGAATGAACATAATTCCTTCAGACACAAACCGCTCCACATTTTCCCCTAAATGAAAGATTCCAATCCTCGAATAACAGACATCATGTGTTATTTGATTTTTTTCAATTCAAAGGACCAATCTCAAAATGGACGGGTCCCGACAAACTACTCATACGGCAATGTCACCTGCGGAAAGTCGAAGTCTAGATTCAGTTTCAGATATAAGGGATAAAATTGCAAAATGAGTCGATATTCGAGAAATGCTCAGATGATGTTTCCAATCGAAATTGATTTCTCAAACTATTATTGACAGGGCAATCAAAGTTTCCGTACAAAGATAATGGTAGCCTGTGTGTGCTTGATTGGATCATAGGTAGCTGCTCTATATTCCATCAGAAATAGTGAAAGATCTCTAGACCAAATCTTGAGAATATCTTTTTCACCAATGATCTTGCAATTGTGCTCCTTGGTCCGGAATGGCATAGGCTTCCTTTCATTTGCTGGAATAGTCAATGGCAACAAGGATGTATATGTATGTTACCATCATCCGTCAGAAGAAATGGTGCAGCTACATGAATGCAATCCGTTCGAATGGTGCGCCTACGTTGAATTTATTCATTTCACCCCTGCGTTTTATCTTGATCTTTAGGGGCGCCCCACTCTGGACATGTTCTGCACCAGCTTTCCACATCTTCTCAACTTCGAATCCAGTAGAACGTCTGCCCGATTTGGAAGGTGTTATTGACAAGATATCACCTATACTCTTTCTGGCCGTTATCAATTAGGAAATTGACTACCTTCAATCAGCTCCGATTTTTTTCATTTCATTTAGGACTTTTCGTACTTATTGCGGCGGAAGATTGTTTTTTCTATAGTTGAACTACTCTTGGCGCGTTTAGTAGACATAAATATTGTGAGATGCGCGCGCACACCATAGTGTACGAAGTTAGCCACGAAGGAAGCCCAGACTGTGATAGTTATAGAGATATACCCAACGACCAAGCGAGTATGGTCTAGCTTGACAAAAACACAAGGTACGCAACATAATACATGCTTATTCGCTGTGTGCACGACAGTGGCGCCGCCCAACGACCGCAACATTTCGGGACCCGTGCATTATTCACAGTTAGATGATAAGCCATGTTTTGACAATTTCTATCAAAATCAAGTGAAGAATTAGAAAAAATGTTCAACATTGTCGATAATTGAGTGCATTTAATCAGAATAATAGATGGATATTCTGAGAAGAAAAAGATTTGGAAGGATAAATATAATAGATCTTTCCAAACTCAAACTGTGATAAAAGGAAATGAATTGGTTCCAGCACAAAATGTGAGAAATGCTGAAGAACTGAGAATGAACGGCCAAAGTTATTTGAGACTCCACTAAACATCTTCGAATGTAAGTAACGTAATTGAGTCTTATTCATCAATTCAATACATGAAACTCCTTCCTCCAATCACTCGAAAATTGCCTAGTCAACGTCATCTTTTTCAGATGTCAAATATTAATGAATACTGAAAACCGAAACCAGCAATCATTAAGCTCCAATCTTATTCCCCTAATCGCAAAATGCCCAAGCAAATTTGAATTTCATACTGCGTTAGTTATTATTACTTATTATATGAAGAATTGACCGATGAAAATAAAATTGAATCGGTGAAAACGCAATTATTTCAAGTATTGTGTCCCATTTCCTTCCTCATCTTTCTCTTCTGTGCATATGGTGGGCTGGTTCCGGAGAACCCGTGCACATATGCCTCTTTACTTGGGCCCTTGTGCGCCCACGTGATCTGAGAATCAGCTGGGCATGCCAATTCCTCTGTTGAAACTCAGCAGTTTTCTCAGCTGAATCTCTTTGACATCTTCTGGGTTCAGAACCATGCTACCCAGGTTGCAGGTTGATCTCCTTCTGATGAACCAGAGCGGGGCACTCAGAAAGAATGTCCGACGATGTTTCGTCATCTTCCAGGCACTATCTGCATGAGGGATCATCTGTAATACCGATGAGTTCCATGTGCCTGTTCAGGTGATTGTGTCCCGTTAGGAGCCCAGTCACAGTCCTGATATCATTTCTGTTGAGTGACAGGATCTCTCTTGACAGTTTCTTTGGAGGCCCCTTTATTTGGAGCTTCGATGGCCTCATGCATGGCACCACCTGCCATGTTTCGATGAACTGCTTCTGCAGCAGTCCCTCCATGTTTGAGATGGCCATGCTATTGGGTATTCCAAGATTGGTTCCGGTCCGACCGGAGTCTTTTCCGATCCAATCTTGGCTACTCTGTCTGCCTCTCCGTTCCTATGTGTCCTGGAACCCATATAAGGCTGACTTTCCTCGTTTTTTGCAAACTTTTTCTTCCATTTCCTTCTTGAGGTCATGAGCAGTGAAAAGATAGGAGAACAAATTTCACGTGGAATAAATGAAACAAATTTGACAGTCTCGATATGTTTCACATTTCAACCACAGCGTGAGCTGTGATCGATTTGACTGTCCCCGCCGAGCACTTTGCACATAGCCAATATATTTAAAATCGACAGAAGATCAGAGTTCATGCACACTAGCTCCGCTATAAATTCACAGTGGTAGCTCCTGTCAAAAATATTCAAGGAAACATAATGAAAAATGATTATCATATATATAATATATATATATATATATATATATATATATATATATATATATATATACAGGGTGTCCCAAACTCGATGGCCTATTAGACATTTCTGGAAAACGGGACATGGGATTATTTTCAAAATCTGGTTTTATAGGTAATCAGTTCTGTTCTATCGATCTAAAATATTTTCAGCGCTGCGACGTTGCCGCTTATATTGAAAAGTAGCAACAACTTTGATATTTTGAATAGGACACCCTATATATTATTGCATTTCTCGCTTTGCTATTGCTTTTCGATCATTTTTGTATGATTTTTCCTATACCTATCTCCAGTGGTTTTCGAGAAATTCATTGATTTCCTTATTTTTTGTGCGAAACATAGCTTCAATCAAATGTTTATAACTGCGGTATTTGGATTCGAAGACAGCTGAAATTTTGGATGTAGTAGAAATAAATATATATATATATATATATATATATATATATATATATATATATATATATATATATATATATACATACATGCAAATAAGAATTTTATGGTCATGTTCAATTGGCGCGCATACGGGTAATGATCTCGGATTTTTCAAAGAAAAAAGTGGTACTCCACTGAGATATTTCAAATTGAGTAACATTTTTGAGTTTTTCGTTCAATTTGTGACAAAAAATCTCATTCGCCTTTTTTTCGTATGGGGCGCCGTTTTTATGCAAAAAAATAAAACATCTCAACGCGTATTTGTCATTACTTTATCTAGTAGCGATGCTAGTAGGTTACTGTCAACATTCTGTTGAATAGGAATATTTTAACGAAATTTCAAATTACCGTTTTTATATTTTCAAGCTTTTAGTTTGAAATAACATTATTGATAATAAGTAATTAATTTTTCTTTTATCGAAAAGAATGGAAAATTATACAAATGCGGAATTGTCAGATTGTCAGATTTTGTCTATGGTCGAAGTAATGGAAATGGTCGGCAAACTCGAGGATTGTATGCTGAGTTGAATCCAGGACGTAGGGTACCCTATCATACAATAGTTGCTCGCTTCCACCAACGTTTGCGCGAAAATGGTACATTCGAGAAACAAACGGCTGACTGCGGGCGCGCTTGAGAAGTACGAACTGTGCAACAAGAAAAAGCAGTTCTTGAGTTAATTGCGGAGTCACCTGAAACAAGTTTTTTGCCATTGGATTCTCCATGAAATCGGTCAAATTCCAATTTTTCCAAATGGCGTTTTGTTCACTGACGAGGCTGATTTTGGACGACAGTATACGAAATTTCCATAACAATCACCTCTTCACTGAGGAAAATCCACATGGAATCTTCGAAGCTCATTTTGAGCATCAGTTTTCAGTAAATGTATGGCTTGGGGTACTTGATGATCATTTAATCGGTCCATATTTCCTCCCACAACGACTAACAGGCGACTCTCACCTTGATTTCCAACAAGAAGAGTTCTTGAAGAAATTCCTCTACAGCTGAGACAACACTTCTGGTTCATGCATGATGGTGCCACAGTCCATTTCAGCATTATTGTACGTAATCACTTAGATACAGTATATCCAAATCGTTGGATAGGTTGGGGAGGTACGGAACATTGGCCTGCTCGAACTCCAGATTTTTGCATTTGGGGTGTTCTTAAGTCATGAGTTCATTCCACTTCCGTCGACAATGTTGAAAACCTGGGGAAACGAATTATAGCCGGCTCTGAGGCAATAAGAAATACACCAGGAATATTTGCGCGAATATGACAATCAATGAGGCGAAGAGTTGAATTTTGTATCACGTCTGAGGGAGGTCATTTTGAACATTTGTTGTAGCTTTGCGCCTATCTATTTATTGGTGTTATTTTCTGTTATTGTTCTGGTTTAACGTTATTGTATTAGATAGTTCTTGATAATGTATTGAAGAAATGAAAACAACGCGTCAAGATGTTTTTTTTAAACGGCGCCCCATACGGAAAAAAGGCAGGATAGATTTTTTGTCACAAATTGAACGAGGAATTCAAATATTTGAATATCTCAGTGGCGTAACATTTCTTTCTTAAACAAAGAATTGAGATCATTACCCGTATGCGCGCCAATGATCAACATAAAATCTTCATTTGCATGTCAAAAAATGCGCAATAGTTACCTCTCAAAACTCACCAAATTTCATATGCATATTTCGACCGGTTTCAGAGCAATAAATAAATAGTCAGTTTTTAAGAAAAACTTTAACACCCCGTATCTCGGAAAACGAAGCATTTGCGGACAAAAGTTATATATCAAACTGTCATTATTTTTTCATGCAGAATCACCCCCTGAAGTTTGTCGCACTTATTCACTAACACCCTATATACGGAATTTCGAGCTCACTAGATACAGAGATTTGATATTGAAAAAATTCAAATATGCGTTTTATACCGCTGAATGAACCACGGGTATCAGGTGAGGCGTATTATGATTCAGTAAGGGCAATCGCAGGAATGCGGGTGGTGGCGATCTGGTCTAGTTGGTAGGGTATCTGCATACCACGAAGGCGGTGCGATTAGAATTTATAATGAACGCTATCCAAAAAAAGTCATAAAATGTATTTACAAAGTCCAAATCAACCTGCCCTGATCTGAAGCTATTATTAGTACACTACTGCAAGAAACTCCTGATAGGGTTATCGATGGTATGGTTAGTTTCAATGCTGGTGATTCGTTGTCTTATAGGCCACGTGTATAATTTGATGTGAATATTGCTCACAGAACATGCAAGGCCTTAGAGGGTTTGCTCTGCTGCATGAAACAATTGTGAAACCCAAGAATAGGATGAAGAACGATCTAAGCTTGGGTTTATCTGTATGAACCATCCAGCTCCTAGGTGCAATGAGAATAGTGCTGAGCTTTCCGTATTCGATATGATGAGTATGATGATAGGTCCTGATACTTGTAGGAACCAGAGTAGAACTGAGGAGAAAAAGAAGAAAGCCTGAAAGAGGTCGCCGTTTTAGACAAACGTCACTTTAATTCGATGATCTCCCCAGATGGGAAATACCTCCGTTGGTGGGTGGCCACAACGAGAATAGAAAAACCTTTGAAGAAATTTGACAGATGGAATGTTTCCATTGTTTATATAGAGGAAGAGGAATCTATTTCAATAAATGGAAGGTGAATTAGAGCTCATGAAACCCCCATTTGCTCATTTATTTTTGTCAAGTAGAATCGTACAAAGGATCCTGAAGTGGACAGCGGATTTACACGAATTCTGATAGTGCACTAGGAAGTTAATGGAAATTGAAAAAACTCCTGAATTGATTCAGGTTAGTATTCGACTGATTGTGATCTGGTATACATGAGTAAACGCATCCGTTTCTTATGGACTTACAACTGTCAGCGTTAGTGAAACAAATTAGCTCGCGCCCTGTATGAACAAACCATTTGAAAAATTATTGTCAGAGAAGAATAAATACTGTAACGTAAATAAACTTAACTTGGTTCTACTAATTTATTTCACACTTAATCTACAACTTAATTTATATTACTACTCCACTGTATAGCTCGATCGTATGGGCTCGTTCAGACTGTCCGACTCCACTTGAGGGTTGCCTATTTATCTCCGATACAGCATTCTCGATGTTTCGAATTCGGGTAGTTGGCGACCGGCATGTTCCAATTGTTTCCAATATCGACCGTTGCTCTCCACGGCAGAGCGACTGGACTGTTCTCGAACATCTCCGGGGATGACCTCATCGCTGTCGACGGCAACGCGCGAGGCGACAGGTCCGGCCTAGGTTCGTTACAATACGGACGAAGTTACTCCTAGTCATGATTGCAGTTCCGATACAAACTTTTTTGTGATGATGTTGAGTTTTATTTATTTTGAATAAATGAGACCCTCGTTATATTCGATTTTCTGGAGAAAAATGTTGATGGGATACCGTGTCAACTTATTCTGTATAACACTCCTGAAACTGGTTTATGATTTCCATGATGGATACTAACTATTGAGATGTAGTTATTCTGTGAGAGTTATTGATTTTTTTATTCAATGTCTGAAACAGTGCAAGACAACAGATATATGGAGTCCGTTTTACGATGGGCCTATGAGTCAATGAAATGGCTACAAGCTATTTTTTGACTTACTGGTGGGAGAAGAAGTATAGATTTGGGTGTTTGTTGAAAAAATTCCCCTTGAAAGTTCATGGACCTCAAAGACATTCCACTGGTGAACTCTGTGTGAAATTTCATTCGATAAATTTAAGTTAATAATTAGTTAATGATTTAAAGGAGTTTTGTTGATCTCAACCATCCTAACATTAGCCAGGAATGATCCAGAACGGAGGAGAATGTTGGGGAATTCTTAGGCGTAATATGATAAGAATTGATTTCTGACCAAAAAAACTGTATTTCTTTCATGTTCATGGTGGACAGCTCTTAACCAATCATATTCACACAACACATGCATATATGCAAGTTAGATTATGAATGCACAGGTTCAAGACAGACCCAAAATCGGAATCTAATTTCATACCTTGTACCCAAACTTACAATGCTTCAACAATTCAACTAAAATGAATCAGAAACAGTGGCAAATGAGAAAAAAAATTAAATAGTACCCACCAGTTCCTGAAACTGATACTGGATAATTATATATAGTGACTACCCTGGATAACAAAGCCCATTTATGCCAATCAATAGAGATTGTCTGCTCGATTCATTCTGTGACAAAAATACTACCAGGAAACCGACTGTGCCATCATACGGAAGACGGTTCTTAGTTATATCTTGTTATGTTCCTTACTCCTAACGGTCAGTGCTTAATTTGTTATAAACATTTTTCTTATCGTTTTTGACTTATAACTTGAAAACCAAAGAAGCAAACTCGATACGAATTGTAGAGAATTAAAATGCAAAAAAATTAGCCCTAACCCTACCCGATTGGATTATTAGCAAAGGAGAAAACCTAAAAAAATCAGCTGTAAAAAAAATCATAACTCCGCCACTTTCTGAGTTGTAGTCTTTTCACGACATGGTAGTGATTAATATGTAGTTTATGTATGGAAAACTCAGGCACTACCGCATTATTAGTTTTGCCATAATTGCAATCTGAATTTTTCAATGCACTTCATTGCAGCAGACCTGGATGCGTCATAGGTGGTTCGATTTCAATTTTTCAGAAAGATTCCGAAAGTAGAAGTATAGTACTACAGAACAAATATTCTCATTTTACGTTGAAATGCTACAAAATAGGTGAAAAAAACTTGCAAACAGGACCGACAATCAGCGAGTGTGTGAAAGCAGCTGAGTAGTGGGGGTAAAGCAGCAAACGCGGGGAAGCGTATGTATATTAATACAAGCGCGCTGCGCCTGTTATGAATCTGCTGCTCTACCCCCACTCCTGAGCCGCTTTCATGCACTCGCCCGTTTTCAGTTTTGTTCGCAAGTATTTCCCACCTATTTCGCAGCATTTTAACGCAAAATGACAATAGTCATTTTGTAGTAGGAACTATACTTTAACTCTCACTATCCTTCAGAACTATTGAAATCGGACCACCCATGACGCATCCAGGTCTGCTGTAATAAAGTGCATTAAAAAAGTCAATCTGCAATTATGCGAAAACTAATAATCCAACAGTGCCTGAGTTTTTCACACATGAAAAATGACTGTCCGAGCTAACAGGCGGGACGAATACGAATAGCAGTCAATAGTGAGAGGGCTAGTTATCCAACTCTGCTCGTCCGAAGAATTCATATCACAACAGGTAGAATATATCTCAAAACGTATGCGTGAAGAATTTGTTAAACTTGAATTTTTCAAAAATGAAAATATTAAACCCAATGCCAAGCTGGAAAGTCGAAAGGGGATCGTCACATCACTAATAAAAAGACAGGACAAGCTTGAAAAATACTCTAGAAATAAAAACCTGAGAATATACGGCAATGAGGAAGAAAAACCTACCGAAGGTATTCTCCACTTTTTTGAAACCAAATTGGGAGTTCACCTGGACAACTATCACATTGAAAATTGTATAGACTAGGTGACCGGCAAAGGAATGAGGCACGACCTCTATATGTTAAATTTTCCATGTTATATCACAGAATTATGGCATTCCACAACAAAAAACGCTTGAAAAATACTGGTGTAGTTATCAGAGAGGATTTGACGCTTGATGAGCTGAAACTACTGAAGGCATGCCTGCATAAAATTCAATTTTTGTGTTGGGCAATAGTGGAGATAAACCTGAAAAAATTTAAAACTTCAATAAACTGACCTAACTATATTTCTCCTCCTGTGTATGTTATATCAAGGAATTACCCTTCTATTTGTTTGTTTTTTTTTCTCCTCTCATCTTTACATTTACTCGTTACATTCATCAATCAGTTACTGTTAATTGTTTATCGCTAGAGAGTCTAATGTACTATTTATATTTTTAGTTTTATATAGATCAATTGAAAAGCACTAGAGCAGTTGAGCTTGCTCCCTGCAACAAGTGCTCATCAGTTTTCGTCTCAGATTTTTTGTATTTATTAGTATTTACTTTTATTTTGTCGGAAACTGTTGGTTTCGTTTTTCTACTGGGGAATAGAAAAAGAGAATTACTTTTATTGATGTGTTACTTGTTCATAGGTAGTTTGAATGTCAGATCTATATTACCTCCCCTACAAAAAATAAAGTTGCTCGTATTGGAGAATGATTCCGATTTCTTTTTTATATGTGAAACATGGTTGACAGCTAACTTAGAAAATGAAAAATTAAATATTGAAGGTTACAAATCTTAGAGAATCGATAGAATCACAAGGGGTGGTGGATCACTGAACTATCCCAAAAATATAATTCATTGTGAAATAATGAATGTGGAAATGGTCTTTCATGAACAGATATGGCTAAAACTCAAAATAAAAAATAAAACGTTAGCTTTAGACTAATATATAGACCGCCAAGTGGTGGTGTCTCCGATTTCCTTACAGAATTTGAGGACACCTTGAGAGTGATATATCCAATAGTAGATGATATTGTCTGTTCTGGGGATTTCAATATCGATTTGCTCGAGTTGAATAACAGCAGGGTGGACAACTTCTTTGCTTTATCGAACTGGTTCCATCTCAAATAATATGTAGATCTTCCGACCAGAATAACAAATAATTCTGCAACTCTAATAGATTCCGTTATATCAGGGGAAGAAGAATAAAGCACTGCGAAATCGTCGACATATAGGGGTTCCAGATTACCATCTAATACAATTCAAACTGAACATAAATAAAATTGCGGAAGGACCTAAAATGTGCACATATCGTAGTTTCAAATATTTCAATGAGGACAATTTCAGAGTGGATCTTTTTAATGCACCCTTCTTTAGAATATATGATCAGGAAAATGCAGATGAAAAAGTGACTAAGCTGACTAATTGCATATCAAATTTATTGCTCCATTCACAACTTCAAGGGTAACAAAGCCTAGGGCTCCTTGGTTGACGGACACCATCAAACTGATGATGTCTATCAGGGATAAAGCTCTAAAAAATATAAGAGATTCAAGTCTGAGGCACATCTTCGCTTCTACATATATATGAAAAACCATGTAACAAAGGCTATCGTCCGCGAAAATAAAGGTTATTTCGATTACGAACTGAGTAAATGCAAGTCTCATGGAACATGATAGATCTTGAAAGACACAAAACTGCTACATAATAAAGAAACTGGCACCCCAGAGGAATTAGAAAATGTGATTGAAATAAATAATTTTTTAATGAATTATATCCCTACAATGACTCCTCCAGAATATTTCCTGAGCTTTCACAAGAATAATCTCCGTATCAACTCCCAGTTGGATTCTAGAGAAATAAATGATTTATCTGTTTATGAATGTATTTGTGGAATCAAGAGCAATGCTACTGGTGTTGATGGACCAAACATGAAACTGATTAAGTTATGTTGCCCGCATATCGTGCCCTACATTACGCATATTGTGAATTTCCGTTTTCAAGAAAATGTTTTTCCATCATCGTGGAGAAAAGCAGTTGTTCGAGTACTTCAAAAAAAAATCCTGTAGAATATAAAGACCTTCGTGGTATCAGCATATTACCTACAATCTCAAAAATCGCAGAACGGGCCATAGAAAAACAAATTTCGGGATTTTTGATTGAACACAACTTGCTGCCGCCTGTACAATCTGGATTTAGGAAAGGATTCAGCTACACAACTGCCTTGCTTCATGTTGTGGATGACATTATTAGAGCAACAGACCGGGGTAACTGTACAGTATTGGTATTATTGAATTTTAGTAGAGCTTTCGACAAGATTTATCATGAATTACTTCTTTATATTCTCCACTACATAGGATTTTCCGAAAACTTTGTTAGACTATAGGAGAGTTATTTGAGAAATAGAAGACAAAAAAGTTTGTATTGATGGCACTTATTCGGAAAATCTGTATCTCAAATCAGGTGTTATTCAGGGATCTTGGGATTTTGGGGCCTATGCTATTCAGTATTTACACATCTAATTTGACAAGCAGTCTTCATCAATACAATCTACACCTGTATGCTGACGACTCGCAGATTTATTATAGTTTCCCGTCACTTATGTATGAGATCGCTAGTCAGGTAATCAACAATGACCTGAATTCGTTTGTTAAATATGCAACTGATCATTGTCTTATCTTCAACTCTGATAAATCTAACGTCATGACCTTTGGTCCTGAAAATATGAGAAACATGGTAAACAGCGATATCGTTATTAATGTGATGAGCATCACGTAAGGTTCTATCGAGCTGATATATGGAAACAGACATTATCTAGCCTCAAAATTGAAAATATCAGTTTGTGGAAGCATTGGTGCTATCAGACTTCAACTATGCTGATGCTCTGTATGGACCACATTCAATCGACATACGCAATCGTAAAATTCAGACAGTGCAAAATTCTTGTCGTCGGCTGATATTTGGTATCAAAAGAAGGCAAAGAATATCACATGCATTGAAACGTTCTGGTTGGCTCAATATGGATAATAGGAGAATTCTGCACGCTTACGTTCTTTATTATAAAATTTTAACAAGTAAAATGTCATCATACTTACACAGAAAAATAACATACTTCACCAATATTCATAATATAAACATGAGATTAGTAAAGTGGAAAAACAGCCTTCGTTTAGTTTTGCTGAATGAAAACCAGACTTCGCCTTTTGTTTTTTTTTATGAGCATAAATTGTAGAGCTCTTGTTAATTGAAACTTATAAAGACGTATAATTATTATTAAGTACATATCAATCACTACTATATCGTGGAGAGCCTTCTTCAACATTCGGAAAATGGCAGTCTTGAGAATTAAAACAAAATGCAGATTTTTTCTGTTTTTTTCCGGTTTTTCTCCGTTACTTATGATCCGATCGAGTCGTGCCTGGGCTCATTTTCTCTGCATTTTGATATTAGTTGTAGAAATAGGCCAGTAGATTTATACAATCAATTAACATCAACTCCAAAAGTTTTCAAACCTCAATGGTATGTTAGTACGTTAATGAAAACAAACCATAAAATTTTGCAGAACTCTGCGATGAACGGAACATTGTTTCAAATCCAAAAAACGTTTTCATGCTTTATTTTTGCACTGAAAATTGCAAAAGTTCTGCAAAGTAGGCATACCTATAGTAATGGTGTTTTACAACCTGCATTAAGTTTTTCACTATAATTTGTTCAAAAAAATTACAAAAGTTCTGCAAATTGGATAAGTGAATGGAATCTTTTTTTAACATATTCACGTACATTTGCAACTTATTCTGAAAAACTCATCATTTATTTATCAAACTTTTTATCGACGCTCCCATCTTCAATACACACAAGTATTGAAATAATTACAAAAGTTTTTTATTGTGGTTGCAAGTAAAGAGAATATCGGTCCCAGTGGATATGTAACTTTGCAACTTCATACGAAAAACGGAAACTATTTATCCACTAATATTTTTTTTTGCATTTTTAGAACTGTTGAAATAATTGCAAAAGTTCTGCAAAATGCAATTTGAATTACGATTAGTATTTTACGTGACGCAAGAGGTTTGCAACCGTCATTGTTCAACGGAACATTTCTTAATACAATTGATTTGTTTTTTTCATAATTTGGCCATAAATTGTAAACATTGGGCAAATATGTTCAAGATATAAATCAGATCGACATATGTCTGCAGTGGTCCAGTTAAATACTTGATTATCCATCGTGTATATCTGTTATATTCTGAACTGGTCGATTGAAATTGCATCCGAAGAATAATACGGTTACGTAGTTAACCATTACAAAATTTGAAACTGATTATTGATCTCAGAAGCAATCACTGTTTGCGACTAATCAGCGAAATAAATTTAATCTAATATTTTCGAATGCAACAATCGAAAGAGTACAAAATTTTGCTAAATTCTGGTAAAAGACTATTGGAAGATACTATTTTTTAACGCATTAGAAACGGCATGCAATCATTCTTCATTCAAAATTGTCACTTATCACAACATGACTTCATAGCAATCGACGAGATTTCAAAATAAATTATCTATGCTCTATGGATCGTGATCGATTGTATATCTCACAAGTACTTAATTTTTCTCATCAAACAGGAACGTTGCTGAAAAAAAAATTCGTGAAATCGATATTACATCTCAAATTTTATTTTTTACAGGTTTGTATTTCTTGAATTGAATAAAATTATAATTTACCTTTCCACTCGACTTTCTTATTCCAATTGTGGTTTCGCAAAAAAAATTCTATTGAATCTGAATGGAGGGCTGAAAGGTAATCGACACGTGAGAATCTTTTTCTTGATTTATAAAAATTTTGAAAATAAAGAGGGGAAAAACATGTTGGTAGGTAATTCCATTTCAATTGTAACTCCAGCACTATTAGAGGAATGTGCATTGTTTTTGGTTAGTTATATAGTTGTCTGTCATAAAAATGCAATTGTCAGTCTTCTTGTTATTCTGGTAATAAATCATGTTCTTAAACATTCATTCATTACCTTGTAAACAAAACACTGTAACGTAACACAGTTGTAGCTTAATCGTACTAATATAAAACTGTATGAGTGTTTTTTAACTCCCAATATTTCCTTCATTTTGTAATTAATCAAGAAGATTATGAAAATATGTCGAGAGATCATTGATCCTCCATCATACGTACTCAGAGCATTTTTTTATGCAAATTCCTTATTGTAATATGATTTTTGGAATTCATATCGAAAACTTAAGCTTTCAACATTGAATGATTTCACCTACCGTTGACGAGCTTCTTTTTGGTCGATAGTCAACTTGGTAACACAATGAATGTCATTCATTAGGTATATCAAAATCTTTATTATTCAGATTTTTTTTTTAATTTCTAATGTTCCGCATCGTAACAGAATTTGCAAATTATTATACTGCCACCAATCGGTAAAATGAGTTGTCTGTCCGATTCGCATAACTTTTGTTTTTTTTGGTAGAGTACAAATACGAAAATATTTTTCTTGTGATTTTACCCTCATTTCCGTGTTGCAGACGAGGTTGCAAATTGATGAACACATTTATTGAAAAAATATATTTTCCGTATGACGCAAGAGGTTGCAAATTAAAGCTCTTGATAAGAACATTATTTTAGTATTTTTTCGAGTGTGCAGAACTTTTGGAATTTTCATCGAAAAATTAGGACCAACAACATTTTTTTTCGATAAAACAAACATTTCCGTTTGGTTTGAATGGTTGCAAATTTATCGGAGGATGTAAATTGCTATTTTTTAAAAATTCGGAAGATTGCAGAACTTTTGTTAATTTTTCCACGCTAATAGTGTGAAAATTCATAAAATCCTGATTTTCAACATCTTCCGTTCAGAAAAAAGGGTTGCAAAATCACACTAAATATCACATGGAAGTCCTCATCACTCTAAGAAGTTTTGAAATTTTGTAATGATTATTAAATTTTGGGAAAATCATGTCTATCTCTACTGGCCTAGAAGTTGAGAATCAAGTGAATTTGAAATAACTCCAAGCCAACTGACATGAAAATATTCATGGCGAAGTAATCATGATATTGACATTAGATTTAATAAAAATTTGTTTATGGATTATAATAAAAAAGCAAACAAAAGACACTTCACTTAATGATTTTCACTAAACTGGGTTTACAAAACCAACACACGTGTTTCGCTTCACAATAGCTTTTCAGGGTATAGATAATACTAGCTCAACACATACGATCTATCATGTTAAATAATATCAAGATTGCTTCATTAGTTTTTAAGTTGCAAGTCAAAAGCGATGAAAAATCAAAACAAATGCTTTCAAATGTTTATAACAAATCGAACAATGACAGTTGGGAGTGGAAAACATAAAAGGATATAACAACGGTTTTCTGGTGGTATTTTTGTCACGAAAAAATCTCTATTGAGTGGACTAATTTTCAACACTGTCTCAATGGTTGCTATTTGGCTTCACCATCTGTTTCTGTTGCTTTTCCATCCCAACCATAATATAGGTTGGGGTGTAGGTGTTGTTTTTGTAATTGATAAATATGGAGATATTCGTTGCTGGGTATATAATCCCTCCTCAGGAACATAATATTGAATGAAAAACTCCGTGGATACCCTTATATCTGGACTGAATGGATTGAGTCAATACTTCCTCTATACTGATGATTGAAATGTGGCTAAGACTCGGTTATATGAATAAGTAAAACAACAAATCAAGTCCCATTCCCGTCGGTGTCTACATTGTAGAAATATCACTATTTCCTATTACCCAGGGTGTTATTTGTTCTAACAACCACTCTCTCATCGAAATGTAATTATCGTAATCAGTGCAGACTGGGAAACTACGAGTTTATTGACCAGAAGTGTGCACATCCAATTAACTCAAATATAATTCACTAGGTCCACAGTGCTGATACTGATTTCTATTGACACAGTCCTCATTAAACAAGATATATTGAATTACGTTCACAATTAATTTCAATCGGTCATCGTTGAACAGGAATCTCAAGTGATCCGTGAATCAATTTCCTTCCGTCTTGGTTATCTGTGACTATTCGTAACAGTTCTACTACCTAGATATATCTCCCGAGGTGTGATAGTGTGAATGATCTACTGAAAGCGTCCTATGGTGGACTGTCCATGAAAAAAAGCACTGTTCAACTAAGAAAAATCCGCTGGGATATTCCGTTTTGAATTTGAAATTAAGAAAGTTACAAAAACAATGTTTTTCCACAACCATACTTCAAAACAAGCCTTTCTTCATAGTTTTACGTTCACAAACTTTCTCACAATAATTGAAACATCACATCAGTAACTGGAAAGTGACATTTCTGTGTCGGAATAGTATATTCTAACCGAGTAACAGACTATATTTTCCCCAGAACCAGAGAGTATGATTCAAAAACAATCAAATCGAATCTGAACAAAACAAGTTATTCATTGAGACATTTGTATTACATTGTATTGATTTTTACACGCTTTATATTAGCTTCACTTGTATGTTTGTTTGTTTGTAACCGACTCCTTTGGGCGCGATTTTAGCCCCTTTTCAGACGTCCGAATGATTTGAAACTTGGCAGGTGTACATAATTCCGGTGACAATTCATTAAGAAATTGTTGTGTGGAAAAAAAAAATGGTGGCGTTTTGTGATTATGGTCCGATTCGCTTCAAAATTGGTATCTGAGGGTTTTCGTGATCGGAAATTATGATTCTCTTGTCAAAATTGGAAAATTCAAGATGGCGGCTACAAAATGGTGGACAAGTTTTGTGATTATGGTCTGATTCTATTCAAAATTGGTATGTGGGGGTTTTTGTGGTCGAATATTATGATTCTCTTGTAAAAATTGAAAAATTCAAAATGTTCAATATTTGGGTTTTATATTTTCAAAATAGGATTTAAATAAAATGGATAGTGGTATTTCTGAAATTGAAAATACTCCACCAGAATTAAGAGAACAAGTTAATTCATTGTCATTGTACCACCTTCAACTTCAAGAGAAAAAATTAAACTACGTGCAAACTGTTTCTGGGTAGGATTAAAAATATAAAACTTAAAGTGTTTGTGAAAATATAATTATGGTATATTTTGCAAAACTATCCAAATGAAGAAAAGCTTCTACTATGTGGTCGATATATTAGATGCCAAAATCGATCATAGATATTGATCATGGTATTGACATATCGACGTATGCAAACTTACGAGCTTTTTTTAAAAGAAAATTCGACGGATATTTTACGAAGAAAGCACGGACTCTGACATCAGAAGAAATAAACCAATTTGTAAAAGAAGCATGGACGATATAAACCTATCAACAAAGGCAATTTGTAGATGAAAATTCACATATTTGACAATACAAATTTAATATTCATTATTATGAATTGTAATGGTTATTTATCGCAATCAGTGGTGCATGACGAAGAAATGAATTATGAAAGTTAAAAATGGGTGATATGGAAGACTTACATTCCGCTCCAATACTTAAATTACACGACATGAAAACGGACGTTCCTAGAAGTTCTTCAGATATCGGTACCTTTTATAACCTCTGCAAAAAATAAATTTCTTTGCGTCCTTCTAATCTATCTGAAAATAGTTTCTGTTCAAATGAACAAAAGGGAAAATGTACACGACAAGTCGTTGGAATCAACAAATTTGTTAAAATGTGTCAAGAAATTGCATCATTTTCATAGTGACCAAATTCAAAATCGCATACAGGGCACACATTTCGGCGGACATCGGCAACCATATAGGAGCTGATCTGTTTTCACTCTGAAACGCCGTGGTGGTTGGCGGTCAAGTGGCGTCGCCGAAGGTAATGTTCATGACTCTTTGCACTTGAAGATGAAGATATCAAACACAATAATACATACAAACGATCCGCAAATGTCAACTACAGTGTAGAGATGGCACTAGTATATTTGCTGAACCGGTTGGAACAGTTCTTGTTCTGATCAGAAACCTGTTATCTTTACCTGTTTCCGTTCTTTACCTATTCTTCAGTTTCATTTTACGTCATGGTCACACATCGGTTCCGAATAAGATGCCCAAAAACTCTGGTGTATTCACTTATTCGATTTTGTTTAGAATTTTTGGGGGACAACAAATGAAAAACGTTAAATTCTGCTCAGAACTTCTTTAGTAGATGGCGCGGTTGAGGAATGTTTGTTGTTTGTGTCACGCAAAATGTCAAACTTCAAACCTATGAAATATTTTTTTTCTGTCAACATTACTTCATGCAAAAAATTGTGAATTGATCGTTTACAAAGATTATAGTTCTACGAACAAGATCCCGCTCAGAAAAGTTGGCGCGAAAATAAGATGAAATCTGTCTGTCAAAAATAAGATTTTTCTTGAAGTCTACCTAACGATTTTTTCAGAGTGATTTCGTCTCAAATAGCCTTTTTGGGATCATGGAAACTTCCACGAAGTAATGAGGAAAGGTAGGAGAGTGGACTGATGTCTCTAGATGATGAATTAACTTGAAAATTGAGGGGATTGGAAAATGTCCCCGATGACATTGTTCCATTCAACTTTCCGATACAAACTATCATCAAGCCATTCACTGCCCATCTCTGCCGAACTATTACCCCTCTAACAACCTTCTGATATGAACAAAATCAGAGAGTTCATTGTAGATATCATAAAATCTGTTGATGAAGTTGAGAAATCGATGAATCCTGGTGTGCGACAGTCTAGGCTGCTTCCAGCTATCTTAGAATGACTTCTCCGGAAGAGGTGAGCTCTACTAACAAAGGTGTGGGGAGAAAACAATAATCTAATTGCTTCTCTTTTATTTTTCAGTAACACCCCACATGAGATAATCGGAGAAGGAGGGCAATCTAAACCAAGCAGTTGTTCGGAAGAACAAAGCCCACTCCCAAGATCGATAAGGCTAATGACTATGATTTGGATGATTATCACTTTTCAATAAACACATGAATTCCACAAGTGAGCGTGGACTTTTCATTCTATGAAGATATCTTGATTTTGGCTAGTGAATTCCGAACCGTCACAGAGGGTCCCATGGCTCTTTGGAAGAAAATATCCACTATATTTATAATTTTTCAATACATTCAGTCAGAAGATCGTGATCTCATGGGAAAAATTCTATACAAAATATATATAATATGAAAAATAAATATAGAAGTGATAATAAAATTATTTGACTTGCTAGTTACCAGATACATTACAATCACAAGTTGAAAAAAAATATTACAATGGGCACACGTAGTTCAGAGAAGATTTAAATTGATTTATACAGTCATTTTACTAGTAGTGGAGTAATATTAGACTTTAGCTTCAGAAAGTTAGGGGACTGCGGGAACTTTCCACTGTACATTAGTGATGATGTGAGGAACAACATATAAAAAGTTGCCTACGGTAAAGTGTGTGCTTACTCAATTATTTAATAAATAAGTTGCCAAATTACATTGTATATGAATCAAAAAATAATAATAAAGGTGCCACTCGCAAATATTGAAAATTTCACATAGAAATGTGAATGAAATTTTTCTTTGAAATAAAAACTGTAAGCTGCAGAATTCTTCTGCTAACGTGCGGAAAAATGTGAGGCGGCGACTCTGAAATGCAGCGCTGGAGGAGCACGCAGCCACGAGCGCTCTACACTAGATTTGTTATAACTTTCGATATAATTGATTAAATTAACATAACAAAAATTTTACTGAAAGAAGAAAAATACAGTTTACATGAAGTCATGTTTTGAAAAGTGAAAAAAAATATGTATAGGAATAGTACGTAAATGAAATTACGTCAAAGCAGAATTCTGTCTAAAGTCTTAATTTTTTTTATTTTAAAGATAAATATCTGAATTTTTGAAGATTACTCTCAAAATGACAAATACAAAAAGGAAAATAAAAAAAAAAGAAAGTATTTCGAAAAATACAGAGCTCAAAATATTGAATAATTAAAAAAAAATTACAAATTTGAATTTTGAGGCCATGCTTCAAAAACTCTAGTTTAAAATGTGATATTGAGACATATATGGGATATAATGAAATTCATTGAGGGGAGGCCACATTTTTCAACCGAATGAAAAATACTTCTCGTGAATACCTCGACTGATTTCGAAAATGGTCCAATAGTCTCAAAATGGCAGCTGTTGAAAGATTTAAAAGAAATCGCAATATTTCATTTGCATACCCAATATCGGCAAACTATAAGTCGTTTGATAGAGCTTCATTAGCTCCACAACTTTAACCCGAAATTTTTTTCTACGAGATGTACACATAAATAACAAATAGGTAGCTAGCTGTGAATTATCATTCATGAAATCTACTTTCACGACTGGCCACGTCATCAATGTCATATTCTGGTTCAGCGACCACAAAAACCCCTATAGCATCAATTTGGGTAAAATTTGCCCAACAAAATTGTTGGTCATTGTTTAAACAATTAATACACAAGCAGCGCACGAATATAATTTCATAACTTTTTTCTGCAAGCAATTTCTAAGTAATATCGGAAGGTTTTAGGAAAATCCATGGAGTCCTCCAGGATTCCAAAATAATGCATGATTTCAAGCGAGTTTTACTCCGCTATATGAAGGTAATTTGCGTTCTTGTTGTCTGCAAAATAGTGAACACCTCTTAGTTCGTCCAAAAGCTGAGAGGTTCTTTCACTCAGATAGGATTCCAATTGAGGCTTCGTTCTCTGAAGCTGTAGAGATGAAGCTTACGTAACAGTGAAAAGCTTCAGATATGTCGCAAAACACTTCCTTCAGAATAGAATATAGATTTTTCCGAAAGCGAAAGAGATTGCATCTCCCGTACTTTCATTGGTTTGAAAGCTAAATTAGTAATTGTATGTGAATTTACAGCACTTCATAAAATCATTATTCGCTCCATCATAAGATTTTTATCATGAGCAAACAGGGATAGAAATACATAAGTACCCACTCGGTGGTGCCGTATCAATAGAAAATTAACCATACAAAATAAATTGGTACGGTTTATAATTAGAATTATTTCGGGACACATCTGGAAAATTCTATATAACACTGACATAAGTACATGGAATAGTTTGTTCTAAAATATGTTACATCGATCGATCAACCTCGAAATATTTCACAACGAATAGACATAACCTTAAAGGCGACAAAGGCACAATCACAGAACGGATCAGAGACACAAATCACAAAAACCCCCTGTGTGGTCTGTGAATGCAGTTTACTGAATTATGACAATAAACGACGTCGGCGCCATCTGAAACTCTAGATAACTCCCTATATCAAGTGGGCTGGTGTCCCCCAGTTTGTTCCAATATTTTACAGGTATAAGTGAATACACCATGGTTTTTATACATCTTAGTTCCGAGTAGTAGTTCAGTCGGCAGGAAAAAAATGGCCGCCGTTAAACATGAGGTTACAGTATCGATTTTTTTATAACACGTGATAAGGGGGTTTATCCTGAGTATAACTCTGAGTTGGCGCGGCTTGGAGAGTCGTGCGTTAGCGGCCATCTTGAAAAACGCGTTTTTTCATATATCTCCTAAACGGTTTTCTCACGCGAAAAATACACATGTCTTTTTTCTAGATAATTGAATGTTCTTTCATTATACTCAAATTTTTTTTTTCTGTAACATCAATATTTATGCAAGTTTTTGAGTCAAAGTTGTAATGCATGCTTTTTCTGCGAATAACTCAAAAATGATTGATCCTACGTGAAAAATAGCTGTTCAAAAAGTTGTAGAGTGAAAAATGGTCCACAAATTTTGAGCCAATTTGTGACTGACGTGATGGGGTAGTAACGCCATATTGTAGCAGCTGTAAAGACTAGACGTTGAAACCAAAATTCCCGTTCCGTACAGAGGTACTCAGACTCTAAACGACCACACGCAGTCCTCAGGCTGACGTCACACAATCCGTATACTCCGCGTAACTTAGACTGTGATTTACAACGCCTGCACTCTGCAATGCAAACGTGGAATGACTCGATATTCATGTATTTCTCTAGATCGACAAATTTACTGTAACTGAATGAAAGATTACAAAATGGACTAATGCGATAAGATTGAATTGGAAAATTCTGGGAACAATAACATTCAAGTTAGATACAATATATTTCAGAATTATATTTAGATAAAAATTCAATTTTTTGTGTATAATTGCTCTCATTCAAATTATACGATCACTGAAAGTGTATAGTTTAAAAAGATATATGAATGAATGGATGATAAAATATTCATTTAATGTTTATGGTGCTATTGATGAACGACATTAACAATGAAACAGCACAATAAACAATATTTTTTTTTTCCATAATTGCGGTAATAAGATGATAAATGGTAGGTATAACTTCTCTTAATGTAATAAATTAATTGCATGTTCTGCAGCATTGTGCACTTTTTAACATGTCATTTTAAATTATTGCACTGATTTTATCTTCATGATCTTTTTTTAAATGCCTTCTCACACACGCTGAATGAACGACGATTGTATTTGCAATGCCGATTGCAAGCGTGAGTTTGACGCGAGCCTATAAATAACACGGAGTGTTACGAATGTTCTGACGTCAGCATGTGGACTTTGTACCTCTGCACGGAATAGGAATTTGGGTTCTAACGTCTAATGCTGTGAAGGGCATTACGGAAGCGCTTAGGCCGCCATCTGCTGATATCATTGTGCTTTGACGCTTGGTGCAAACAAGTCATTTCCATACGTTCTTCGTGAATTCTACATTGAAAAAGAACATGAACAGCTTTTGAGACAGTTAACACGTGTAGGGTTAGCTAATGTACAAACGTGTGTGAATATTTCAAAAATATATATCTTATCTTAAAAGTAATACTACGTGTTTTTCCAAATCATTTCTAGCCTTCGTGTTTCAAACCCCCCAGTCGTTCTCGAACATTCTTCCTCTCAAATTCCCTCTCTGAATCACTCCACAGTTCACTTTATTACCTTTGACTATCTTCAACCCTCTCCTGGGCCCCGTCATCGTGCCTCAATTTTTCATCCCTGGCAATGACCTTTCATTTAACAACAAATTCTTTTGGGAATCATCTGTCTGCTCCGTGTTTAGCTTGCCACTGGGCTCGTTTCTTACCTCAGTTTCATTGTATGTAAATGATTTTCGTTTAGCTTTCTACTGTGGGAAAATTATTGTAGATAGGAAAAAAAATTCAGGACAATATTTGTAGACAATTTTCTGCTCTACAATTTCCAATGTTTCTGTTTTCCACGATCAATTGTTTTTGAGTTATTCGCAGAAAAATTGTGCATTCTATTACTCAAGAACTCGCATAAATATTGATTTTACAGAAAAAACTTCGGAACATAATGAAAGAACATTCCATTATATGGTATATATCTCGTGTATTATTCGCGTCCGACAAACCGTTTAGGAGATTTATGACAAAACGCGTTTTCCAGATGGCCGCTCACATCTCGCGCCATCTCAGAGTTAACTCAGGACCGATCCCCCTTCCATGTGGAGAGAAAAATCACTACAGTAACCTCATGCAGAAAAAAAAGCCCTGCCGATTGGACTATAGTTCCTTATTCCGTACGCGATTCTCACTCGTCTTCAAACTAGTTCAAACCATTCGAAACAGTTCTTCGGTAAAATCGACGATTATTTTTTGCGTTTGTTTTGAATTCTCAATAATTTGTTAATTACCGGCAGAATTCAATAAAAATATGAATGGAAGAACCAGCCCCATTTAAATTATTTATTTTTTAAATCACTGATACACACAGACATATGCGAACACATTCTTTCTTATAAATTTTAGTTATCAAATTTAAAGCGGCATATGCTTTATTTCTGTTTGAATATCCATTCCAAAACTGAATCATTTCCCAATTTCAAAATGAAAAATGAAAGGAATCGTCAGGCGTGGGGATTCAAACCCTCTCAAACTTTTGAGATCCAGATCTTAGTTCTCGCGCCTTAGACCGCTCGGCTAACTGGACGATATCAATTACCAAACGCATTACCATACTTTAATGTAGGTAAGAAAGTTTAAAGTTAACTTTTCATTCATTTTGGTAACAGGTTATCCACTTGGCATATATTATAACTAAATGACCGCTTGAAAATTTCTGTTTTGAAACTAGAGGGGTAAGAGTACCTTTAAATCTGATGTTCAGATTATGATTATCGGTACGAAAAGTGATTTTTCTGTACATGTAGAGCGGTGTTTTAGTCATTATGATTTTTTTATATAAATTGTCAGCATTTAATTTCCGTCTGTTTTGCTTTTAATCCAACCCGTTTCACGTAACTTATGGGATATTTTTTGATATTTTCTAATACCGTGAATTAGCCTATTCATCAGGTCATCCTGTATTTCCGCTTTCAACCAGAACTCACAAACTGTGAAAATATCGAAATACTCCCGTGCTTTAATTTTTTTAACCTCTAATAATGATGGTATAGTTATTCTAATCCCAATTGGAAAGCAATAAAAATAAGAGCACTACGAGGAGTGTTCATATGCACTGCCCAGCAAATGGGAAATTTATATACTACCAGTGTTTTTACTTCAAAGCGTTCCTGGTACAATCATAAAAAAGTTCTGTCGCGTGTCTCTAGTTGCCCAGATTATTAGTTAAGGCACTATCAAATATATTTGAGGAATAGAAGCTCCGCTAGCTGGATTGGACATCTGTTATCTGAAGCCGGATGATTTACCCAGTCACAATATTCCTTAATCAGTGCTGTGTGTTGGCGAGGTTAGGAATTATCCATTGAAAATTATTTTATCAATATGGCTTCCTGGAGACCTTCCAACAAATGATAAAATTCAGTTGAGATAACATGTGTCTACTTTTACATGGGGTGATCAATTTCTATGATTATAAGAATAAGTTACTGAAAAAATACCACTGGAAAATAATATACCGACGCCTATGTCAAGGCGGCAAATGGAAAGAGAAATCCTTCATGAAACTTTGTATGTCGATCCAATTGGTATTAGAAATACTATATAATATCAGAGATCTGACATTCAACCCGCCTATTTTCGAATAGTTCATATCAAATTATTTCAATTACCTATACTTTGACAAAAACAATATTAGCTCAGCAATGTACATTCCGCAAGCAAAAAATAAATATATTAACAGAAAGTAAAAAATTGAGAAAAGAAACGGACCTATTCTCACTCCTATCTAAAAGTTAGCAAAAACAGTAGATGGGCAAAGACCAAAAGTGGGCAAGTATCAGCTGCACCCATGCTCTCGACGAATTTTTGAATTTATATTTATAAAGTTGAAACTTGGAATTATAATTGTTGAGTTGGCCAGAGGTAAAAAGAAAATGATTCAGATTCGACATATATTGTAATTATCAAGAACAGGTATTATTTGGGAAAGAAGAAAGAAAGGGACGAGAGCGGGGAAAGATAAATATACAAGTAAAAAGTCTATCGAAATCACCAAAGGAATTGATCTTGGATACGTTTGCTTCTTCGTTGATTTTACTGAAAATAGTTCCATGGTTGGTCCATACTTTCCCATTTTCTCCGACTCTTCCAATGGCGGCTATGGGAATTTGACGCTGCTGATTTGTTAGATCCTCCCTGATAAGTAGTCCAGTGTTTTTCAGAGATCTCTTATTATGGTAAACATAATTTTTGCAGTGGTTTGCGGTAAATCTCACATGAATAGGTTTGGGTTGATTCAAATTTTTCGATTTCATCCTATGGCAATTCTCAATGTTTACATGATCAATATGAAGTTTAATTTTGTTTTTGAAAATATCAAGTAAATTAGATCTACAGTTTTCATTTTGCTCGTCTGAGATACCATATACTATGAAGTCGAAACATTTTTGGGTATTGATAATATTTATCTTGTTTTTCCATGAGTGTGCTCATTTGTGTTTCTTGATTTTCCAGTATCCTCAACATACTCTCAGTTTTTCCCTTCAGCGATTGATTTCTTTTTCATATTTTTCTTCAAGCCTCTCAGCCTCTCTCTCAGCATCTCCGTAGCTCGATCTGTAAGATTCCGAGACTCCTTCTTGCGAAGGGTCTCAGTCTCCTGGCAGCTAAGTTCCTGATGTCTCAAGGAGTTAGTGAAACCTCTTCGAGGAACTTAAGCCTTTTGCGAAACAGCGCTTGGAAGTTGCAAAGCAAGTAGCAGTAACGGCACAGTACATCTGATCCATCAATTTTTTTGAGGTGATACCTCAGAGGACAATGTCCAGCGAGTAGTCCCGTTACCAGTTTCAAGTCTTTCTTGTCCAATTCAATAAGATGTTCAGCTTCCTTTGGCGATGGGATCAGAAGTTTTTTCGCTTGGACATTGCCCTGGAACCTTATTCCAGTGGGTTTCGATTTGGTCAGCTTTCCAGCGCCGAAACTTTGTGTTGATGAGGGCTTTGGAAAGACCACAAAAGGGTTCCGGGCCAGAAAATTGAGTGTTTGCGTCTCTGATGGCAAAACTGTCTGCTTCTTCATTGCCTTCGATTCTCTTCTGACCTGGCAGTCACATCAGAGTGACCTTGTTCGTAGCCAGTTGTCTTAGGGAGAGTTTGCAGTGCCAAGTCAGTCTAGACTCACGAGTGTGATCTGATGGCTTGTACCGGGATTCTAGAGGAATATTTTCCAGAATCTCCAGATGTCCAACCATATTTTTAGCCTTCAAGTTTGATGCCTGGTGCAGTCTGAAGGCCCTTTTCGCCGCTCCTTTCATTGAACACAAGTGCAGTGGCAGAAGATTCAGCATTATCTCTAGTGCTGCAGTGGGGCTCGTGAATATCCAGGCAGTTCGATTTGTTCCGAGTGCTGTTGGGTTTTTGGCCACCATACTAATGAGGCTTAGATAACCAGTATATCATCTTTGGTTTCAAACCCCATGTCTTGCCAAAAACTCTGTGGCACGAACAGGTTGCCGCTGTAGCCTTGGAAATAATATTTTCACTATGATTGTTCCATGCTAGTCTCTGGTCGATTATGACCCAGGTCTTCATTGGAAGAAGTTAGCCGAGTTCCACTCAGGGCTGGGGCTTTTAGTATATACTTACGCCTCTTTGTGAATGTAACCAGCACTGTCTTGCTAGGATTTACATTTAGTCCCTCCTTTGCGCACCAGCTTCTGATTATATGTAGGGGCGATTGGATTATCCCGTCATGTTTGCCCCTAACAGTGATGTCTAGGTTATCGGCGTGACCTTGAGTCGTAATTCCAGATTCATGTAGCTCCACTATCAGATTATCCACGGTCAGTGACCACAGCAAAGGTGATAGAACCTTGGGGACAACCTTTCTCTGCTGTCGTTCTGACCGTTTCCTCTCGGAGAGCAGCTACAATGATTCTGTTTTTCAGCATTGCATATATCCATCTGATCAGTGAGGTATTTATATTCCTTTCCTCTAGCGATCTGATGATGAAGTCATGTGAGGTGTTATCGAAAGCACCCTCTATATCTATGAATGCACATAGAACCATTTCTTTGGCCAAGTATGTCTTTTCAATGCTTCCAACTGAGCATTGTAGAGCATTATTCGTTGATTTGCCTGCATGATAGGCGGACTGATTTTTGTGAAGCGGTCTGTCTAAAGAGATTTATTTTCTTATATTAACACTCATAATTTTCACCATTGTTTTCAGGAGAAAGGAGGTGGGACTGATGGGGCGATAAGAATTTGGACTTTGGTTCGTCCACTGGACGTCTTCCTACTCAATTAAGTTTCTATTGAAATATTTAGGTGATAGTGTATTAAAAATTTTACGGAAACGAAATAATAACTGATACCAAAATAAACCAACTAACGAGCAAATTAGCCAATTACTGATGTACCAAGCTATAATAATAATGATAATCGACTTCATCCACCAATTATAAATATATATATATATATATATATATATATATATATATGTATATATATATATATATATATATATATATATATATATAAAGGAAGAAGTAAATGTATTAAATTGGTGAATAGGCGTAGTATCAGTTGAAACTATTTTTCATCTTAACCTTGAAAGAAAAGTGTAATGTCTTGTAGAGCTATATACTAACTACTATATATACTAACTACTATATATACTAACTTTATTCTATATATTATAGTGAACATGAAGAAAGCTATAATGATAAAATAATATTATTAATTTTGACAATATGTGATAAAAATTCACTAATTGATATTTCAAGAATATATTAGAAATAAAAAATAAAAAGCCTGGTTCGACAGCAGTAACTTACTTTTGTGCACATCTAAGCATTTGTTTCAATTTTTTTCTGAAATTGTATAAAGAAAAATTTCAATATTCTGTGGAGATCGAATTGTAATGTTTAGATGCATATGTGTAAAAAATGCTGTGGAGTGTCTTGGGATGACTAGTAAATTATTTCTCCTGGTATTTACTTGATTTATGTTCGTCAATGTAATTAGTCTTTCGCGCAGATATAATGGTTCACCTTACGAGTTAGTGTTGAAAGATGAAGTTTCTAATTTTAGCTACCCAGAATCATTGAATTTAGAACTAATATGCTCGTATTTTCGAATACCATAAGAAAATCGAATACAGGAATTCTGAATTTTTTGCAGTAGCAAAGCATCGGTGTGTAAGATTGCTGGACCTTATCACAATAAAATGATTTGGATAATATCAAAGATTCGTACGCTGTTATAACTTTTTCACAATATGGCGTCTGGTTGTCGCCATATTGCATTTTGATTTACTGTCATGTCTTTATTCACAATATGGTGTCTGGTTGTCGTCATATTAAATTTCGATTACTGTCATGCCAATTCGATTGACGTAAGAATCATCATCAAAATTGGCCAACACGTTTGGTGTCTAGAGCGCCCCAAAGAACAAATATACATACATACATAGACACATCATTACCCTCCTTTGCATCACAAGCCATTGACTGCATTGTTGCAGTCAATGGCTTGTGATGTGAGAACAATGCAGTCGAAGGATTGTGATCTATGGCCAATGAATTTTTGACCATAAAGATATTGTTAAAATTTCTTAACACCAAAAATGATAGCCAATGCTCCTTCCTCAATTTGAAAATATTCTAATTGACAAATCCTATCATCCCGATTTGAAAAGTCCTGCAAACTGAGAAAGACTCGATCGACATACCAGTGTCCAGAGATAAAAACTTTTTAACAAAAAATTAAACCGACGAAAAAATCAACTGAAAAGCAAGAAATAAAATAAACCTTTTCAGTCTAAATGATAATTGAACTCCTAAACTAATGTAAGTAACTGATTTTGAGTCGGCGCCGAACAAACAATTATCGAAGATCATTATCTATGAAAGAAGTCATCAAAACGCAGCCGTGCATCTCGCTGCCATCATTTTACGCTTCACCTAATTCAACTGCTAGTTTGTTTGGCGCCGACTCAAAATCAGTTATTTACATTAGTTTAGGAGCTCAATTATCATGTAGACTGAAAAGGTTTATTTTATTTTCTGCTTTTCAGTTGATTTGTTCGTCGGTTTAATTTTTTATTAAAAAGTTTTCATTTTTTACTTTTCAGTTCCGTGTTTCGTCGGTTTAATTTTTTGTTAAAAATTTTTTATTTTTTAATTTTTTGTGGCTGAAATCTACCAATTACTACCTACTTGTTTTTTGATTACTTCCAAAATACTTACTTACCCACCTTACTTCAACTATTACCAGTTAAATAATATGATTATCTACTTTTACTATTTGTTGTAATATAAATTATTTTCGTTGTTCTGGTTAGTTTATTTCATCACTTTGTATATCATTCCATCCTCTCATAAAATATACTGATTTTGACGGAACAAAAATAATGTCAGTAGCGATCTGTCATTGTCAACTACGTATGTGTGTGCTAATGTTTACTAGTGAAAAATCAATTATTTCCTATTTTTCCACCCGTGAGGGTGGCTAATTCCTTCCGAAATCTAAATATAAGGTATACCCCATCTATTGAAAAAAGAATCATCCAAATCGAAGAACCCAGTACAAAGTTATGCCTGATAGAATCGGTTAACGGACCAGAATTCAGAGGGTGTGTGATCAATATCCTTCATTTCGCTACCCTTAGGGGCGGATTTCATTTTTTAAATTCAAATGGGACCAAAGTCGAAGTACACCTTATCCACTGAAAAAAGAATTATCGGAATCGGACGCCTCAGTAAAAAGTTATGCGTGATCATACATGAAAAAATATGATGGAAAAACATAAAATATACGGGTCGAATAGAGAACCTCCTCCTTTTTGGTTTCGTCGGTTAAAAATAAGTCAACTTTTGTGTGTTTTCATGCAGAATGCTACTGATATCGAGTAGTGACCTGGACTAATTTTCCACTGGCGGACATGTATTGATAGGGATTCGGTACTTTTGACATTAACAATTTTGAGAAAACAATCCGTAAGAAACTGAAAATTCCAATGTTTTGTGGCGTGTTGAGGTCTTTGTATTCTTGAATTCATTTATTAGATTTCTCACCTACCGATTTCATTAGTTTGCACGGATCCCTCATATACAGACATTCATAGTCGTATTAGACATCATGGTATATATATATATATATATATATATATATATATATATATATATATCTTCTTTGATTTCATTCTTTCCATTTTCCCTGTTTTTTAATGCATTTCAATGCTTAAAAAACTGGGAAAGTAGCCCAGAAATGGTAAAATTCGTGTAAATAAGAAATTTGGCAAAGAAAACGACTATCGAGTCATTTATTACCAAAGGAGAGATATCTTAGAGGTTACACTGGGGCCTACCAAGCAGAAGGTCACAGGAACAAATCCCGATCAGGGTAACATTTTTTTTTATTTTATAAAAACAAGGGCTGGACCGATTCGGCTAGTTGTTTTTTTGAACGTTCGTAATACTCCGAATGAGGTTTTTAGGAAAAAAAAAAATTTTTAGAAAAGTTATTGGAAATTTCTTTGTCCTGGAAAAGTTTTCAGGAATATATAATAAAAACTCTTTGTGTTGGTAAGCTCATAACTTGAGAACGACTGGACCGATTTGGCTATTTTTTTTCCGGGAAAACGGGATAACGAACGGAAAAACGGGATAACGAACGGAAAAACGGGATAACGGGAAAACAGGATAACAATGGAAAACGGGATAGTGGGAAAACGGGATAATGGTGAAACAGGATAATGGTGAAACGGGATAACAGGAAAATGGAATGAGGGAAAACGAGATAATGGGATAATGAAAAAAACGAGATAACGTGAAAACGGGATAACGGGATAACGGGTTTACGGGATAACGGGTTTTCGGGATAACGGGATAACTGGAAAATGGGATTACGAGATAACGAGATAACAGAAGACCGGGACGGGAAAACGAGAGTCGAAGGCATAGCCTAGATGTAGAAACACAAAAAAAAAACATAAGAACAAAGAAATTATACGCGTTCGAAAGTTTTCAGAAAAAAAAATTGGGAATATAGAAATTCGGAGTGATTTTTTTTAAACGTCGATGATTATTATATTTCAATATTATTCAAGATATTATGTGAAGTAGGTTGTTTGTTAATATCTACATTGAGAGATAAGTGCCATGTGAAGTGGAATGAATAGAAAAATCGAATTAAACGGTTTTCTTCACATAAAGGATTCAATATAAAATTGAACCAGAGAAAGGTAGACCTCAGGTGAAAAACAACTACTTTCCTGGCAAATACCACGCAGAACGTTGAATGATATTCACCTGAAAATCCATGCATACTTCCATATAATATCAATGGACATTGAATGCAAATGTTTCTTTCTGATAAGCTCGATTATGTTCAATTTATGTCGTGTTCACCTAACAATCCGCATACCGGTTTCAGGCTTCTTGGCCCTCATCAGTAGTTGTTTTTCACCTGAGGTCTACCTTTCTCTGGTTCAATTTTATATTGAATCCTTTATGTGAAGAAAACCGTTTAATTCGATTTTTCTATTCATTCCACTTCACATGGCACTTATCTCTCACTATATGCTAGACGGGCTTGCCACTCCTACTGAGAAGGAATCTTTATTTAGAAACCTATCGAGGTGGGAGATTTTCGGAGTGTTTCTTTCTGTCACAGGTACCGCCAGTTAAAGTTCATATTTTCCGGCGTACCTATAGGTGTTACAAGATCGATGATGGTTTGTTTACGTTGTGTCTCACTTCAGCCAGAGTTCTTTGGACCTTTGGCTGGTTGACTACTCCGTACTGATGAGGGCCAAGAAGCCTGAAACCGGTATGCGGATTGTTAGGTGAACACGACATAAATTAAACATAATCGAGCTTATCAGAAAGAAACATTTGCATTCAATGTCCATTGATATTATATGGAAGTATGCATGGATTTTCAGGTGAATATCATTCAACGTTCTGCGTGGTATTTGCCAGGAAAGTAGTTGTTTTTCACCTGAGGTCTACCTTTCTCTGGTTCAATTTTATATTGAATCCTTTATGTGAAGAAAACCGTTTAATTCGATTTTTCTAATATCTACATTGTTGTTCATTGTTAGTACGTATTTGTTGGCGCATAATAACAAATTTTTCAAATTTTGAGTAAGTGCGTTTGTTGACTCTATTAAAAATTCGTCATGTTTTGTTCAGAAGTCAGTACTTTTGACGAAGATCCGTGATGGCTTGGAATTCAAGTTCATTCCTAACCTACCAATTTCAATCATCTGCATGGACTCTGTCTCCAGGAAACAGACTCCTATGGAATATCCTCCTGGCAGGAATATTTTTTAAATCTGGATTGTACGAATTCATCGTTATATTTGGGAGCATGTTCACTGTAGGAGGTCCCATAAAGCATTTTCAATGGTGAGCCCGTAGAATGCAACTGCCAATTTCAGCAAAAGTGGAGAATTACTTCACTCAGGGAAGTTATACCAAACATAAATACGTTATATTCGTTTCATACATACATTAATATGGGTACTGGATATAATGATACATCATTACGTATACTATATTTTTTTATCAACATGATTATATTTTTCCGTATTTTTGTATAGCTGTATACACCCATAATCATTCGTATCTTTGCTTCACTTTGTTAGAGAATGCATTCAACAGTTTTTGGTGAATATCCACATTGTTGTTAATTGTTAGTCCGTTTTATTGGCTCATACTAACATATTTTCATAAACATGACCATGTGCATTGATTCTATTGAAAATTAGTCGTGGCAATCTTCGCCCTCACCATGTATTGGTAGGGGGTTAGTACTTTTGAATTGAACAATTTTGAAGAATATTCGTAATGAATTGGGATTTTATTGCATTTTTAACCTACCAATTTCATTCAACTGCACTGGCTCGGTCTCCAGGGAACAGACTCCTATGGAACACCCTCTTGACATTTTTTTAACAGGATTTTAGAAATCCATCATTATGTTGCGGAGCATATTCCCTAGAGGAAGAGTCCTCTAAAGCATTTTCAATGGTGAGTTGGTAGAATGCACTTTCCCCGTGAATTCATTCACAAGCAATGCCAATTTTCCGAACAAAATCATCAAGTATTTACTATTAACATATAAACATTGGTAATTAAATAAATACATTCGTGTTTCTACGAAACAATATAGTAAATCTCTATTGAATTGATTTTTTGTAGATATTTTTTTTCAGTATATATTTTTTTTGTATAGATATATACTGCTGTATTATTATTTCTTTTTTTCGTTTTTCGTTTTTCCTAATGTTTTGAAGAATCTTGTGTCCTGGAATTCATTAACCTACCTATTTTATTCATTTGCAAAGGCTATGTCTCCAGGGAACAGACTCCTATAAATTAAAGATTTTTTCTATCTGTATTTCAGAAATCAATTGAGAATTTGTGGAACATGTTTCCTGAAGGAGGAGTCCTCTAAAGCATTTTAAATAGTGAGATCGTAGAATGCAACACCAAATTTCTGCAGAAGTTCACTAACAATAAAATCAGCAGATATATATATGAATATATATATATATATATATATATATATATATATATATATATATATATATACATTCATATGAGTACTGGACATAATAATACAATAATACATGGATAATATTGATACTTTTGTATAGCTCTATTCTATTACATACATCATTTTTGTTTTCTAATTATCTGTTTTTCATAATTTTGTTCAATACGTCGATGATTATTATATTTCCATATTTTTCCATATACTAGACGATTGAAGTTTTTGGAGAATATCTACATTGTTGTTGATTTCTAGTACGTTTAATTACCCCAAAATAACATATTTCCTGAATCTTGAGTGAGTGTGTTGAATTTATTAAAAATTCGTCGTGGCAATCTCCGTTCTCACCATTAATTGGAAGCGGGCTAGTTTTTTTGACTTTAATAATTTGGAAGAATATTTGTTATGGATTGGATTTTATTGCATTTCTAACCAACCAATTTCATTTATTTGCACGGGCTCTGTCTCCAGGGAACAGACTCCTATGGAATACCCTCTTGGCAGTTTTTTTTTCTCTCTGGATTTTGGAAATCCGTCATAATTTTGCGGAGCATATTCCCTGCAGGATGAGTCCTCTGAGCATTTCTGATGGTGAGTCCGTAGAGTGTACTTGTCTCAGCAGAAGTAAATTATGCATTCACTGAGGGAAGCAATACCAATTATCCTTAATTAAATAATAAATATTAGTATATATATGTATATATGTTATATGTATATATGTATATATGTATATATGTATATATGTATATATGTATATATGTATATATGTATATATGTATATATGTATATATGTATAT